>PVJH01024429.1:0-33104 GCA_004026705.1 Nesogale talazaci
TTAATATTATTACATGCAAATCTTAATACTTTTTAATAGGAGAATTATTAAAATTGGTAAATTCATATGAACTGATTGAAACCTTTTAATATTATTACATGCAAATCTTAATACTTTTTAATAGGAGAATTATTAAAATTGGTAAATTCATATGAACTGATTGAAACCTTTTAATATTATTACATGCAAATCTTAATACAATAATGTTTATTTCTCATAGGGTGAGAAAAAAATTTCACACACAATCTTTTTATTACAGATATTTTCCTCCACTGAAGATTCGAATTTCTGTTATCAAGCATTTCTGTTTTTAAAATGGTGTTTTTCTTTGCATGTCCATTTTTAATCATTGCATTTCATACAAAAATCCACTCTTGAGTTTCCATCAGTTTATAATAATCTTCAACTGTCAACACTTGAAAACAAATACCGTGGTCTGTCTTCATTTCGAGCATATTAATACCTATAGTGTCCCCAAGAGGCAATCACTGCCCTAGTTAAGAATTAGCATATTGGAAACCAGAAAAGCACAATTTTTTAGTGGCACTTGTTTTCACTTGAAGAATCAGAAGATTTGGCGATATCTCAGGCCAGATTTTGATGTGTGCAATGTTCATAGGTGGTACTGCTCCAGTGGTTCCAGAGAAAAACATTTTTTTTAACATAGGATTTTCCACTCTACCCCTATTACCACAAGTTTCCCCTGCTGAGTCTATAGGGTGATTATGTCTGATTCAGTAGGCTGTAATACTCTCATCTCACTTGGAAGTATTGCATACAAATCATGTATTAAAAGGGTAGACCAGGAGATATCATTGAATGCTGTTTTTGGATTCGGTAGATGCCTTTTCAATTTTGTGTAGCTTCAGGGGAGGCATCCCTGCAAACTGCTTTCATTTAAAGCTTCTCTCATTTCCTCACTAATCCATAAATTCATTTTCCCTTAAATGTAACTCCATCATTTCCATTTCCCCTTTTCCACTGCTGTAGTGAAGCAGCAACTCCAGAGTTCGTTAATGCCATGGGCAGCTCTCATCTATTGTAGAATCAGTCTCTTTATCTTGAAATGTCCCACGACAAGATCTGGTCTAGATGAAATCTCTAGTGAGTGTCCAGTTTGATTTAGGTCACAGCCTTTTAACTCAGGTTGATAGGGAAAGAGGAACTTTTAAGTGACAGGCTTACTTTTGGTTTGTCTAAATATTTGAAAATTTTACAATGGAATATTAAATGTAAAGTTTTTTACTAGTGAATTCTTCTCATGTTAAATATTTTTCTTCTACATTTTTTAGTCAGTGTACTATGTGAAAATATTATATTCTTAATGACATCGATATTTTGGAGTAATGCTAGACCTAATGTGTTCAGAAGTCTTGAAATATTTAATGCATTCATTATTTATATAATCAGATCATTGATATTACTTTAGAAAATGTTACATTATTTTAAGTTTATAGTGACTATAATTAGTCATAATTATATTATAATAGCACAAATATGTCATATGTAATTTTTATGAAGAAATCTTGTATTCATGTAAATATTCCTGACCCTGAATCTCTTTTTGAAGTTATAAATGAATGATAGGAGAGACACTTGTACATATTTATACTGAGCTCAGATTTTGCTCTAATATCTTGAATTTAGGATTATGATCAATATATTTGTAAAAATTCATGTAGCTTGATCATATTTCTTATGGTGATAGTTTATCTAAATTAATTCCTTTAGGCTACAGATTTGTACATGAGGTAGAACCCTGGAACCTCAACCACCAAATCATTGTCGTGGTCTGCTGACCATGGCTTACTCATTCATAAAATATTTGTCTCTTTCTCGATTAATTGAGGTGAAAAGGTACTAAGTTACATCAAACAGGTGTTTGACTTAGGGTTTATTCCCAAAGTGTTAATCAATATTTGTGAACAATTCAACTGATAAATTTAGCTTGGTCAGATAATGTTATGCCTTCATGGCATGCATTGTCTTTATGAAGTTTTCTTAAATGTGATTTCATTGACTAATATTCAAGGGGGGTATAATAAATGTCCTATGAAATTTATTGATTTGTCTAATGTAGCGATCTTGCTGTGATATGTATTCTCAAGAATATATATGTTATGGCAGATTACATTTTACATAAAAAAACCTCAATAATATTCTCCTTCTCACATATTCTTTTGCAATGTGACCATGACACTGCTCCATTAAGGATTGACAGCTCTCTACTCCTTTTTATTTGTGGAGACCTAGATACCATTGTGACTGACTGATTTGAAAGGAGCAAGCGCTATAACTCTGAGTAAAGGTCAGAAGTCAGAAGAACCATTCTGTGTGTACCTTAAAAAAACACAAGCAGACTGTAAGTAGCATGTGGTAAGTCACGTTGGGGACCTCTGGGTAGGTATGTCTACATTACTTCAAAGACATGCCAGACGACTACCTCCGGTAATATAGATCATTGTTTAAGGCATTCTATTTTGGAGTGGTTTTGTTGGAGAGGTTTAAATGAGCAAAACACTTATGCTTTGCTAAATATTTTCATCTCCTTCTTTTATTGTTTCCCTATTTAGCCTATGATTCAACTGGTTCAGGCACTTGACATTTATGCTGCTATTATATGTTTTATATGTTTTTGTAAGTTGCCTTAAGCTCATTTTTTACGGAGGTTGTATTTATATAATTTTTCATGTGTAAAATTCACATCATGTCCATGTACAAACTATAGTGATCTACTTATTTTTGAGTCCTATAAAGAAAATGGAGGGATACAAATAAGTAGATTACACTTCTGCTCCTATAGAGATAGTGTCTGATGAGCACGAGCATTTTGCTCAAGGTCATGGGGATAAATAGAAAAAAGTTTGTCTATATATAGTTTGTAGAATTATTTCCAGCTGTATAAGCAGATCTTTAAAAATACACAAAGATAAATATGTCCTACATGTTAACACATCATAGAAGAAGGAATTGCAATGCTAAACAAAGAGATATTCTTTATTTGAATTGTGAAGGATGCATATGATAATACTAGGTATGATAAAATATCTTTGTCTTCAATTAGCAGCTAATTGAACTTTTAGTTCTAATAGCAAAAAAAAATGGAGATACCTGGTTTGCTAAATATGAGAGCAATATAATGCCTTTATAGTGACAAGCAATTCCTATTATTCAGGACAATGTTGACTTTTAAATAGCATAAATATAGAGGTAAAGCTCAATGTATTTTACATAAGTAGAAGGATTTTTTAGTAATGAATATTTTTCTTTTATATTGAAAGTGTCTATGTTATTTTTTCTCAACTGACAAAATAATTAATTTGGTTTTTCCTTTCAAAGGCTATTAGGGTTTTTTTTCTAAAGGTGTATGTCCATTATACTGTTAGGTTAAGGAAAATAAAAATCTTCAAAATATCCTGGCCATAGAATATGAAGTATCCAAGTAATCCCAATGCAAATTTCTCCCTTCTATGGAAATACACTGAAAGCTGAGAATAGCAGAATACTTTTGCTTAAATATATGGTGTCCCAAGAAGAGATATTTTTCAAGTTCATATATATGCTAATAGTATTTATATTTAAATAAAATATATTGATGTGCCAGTTGTACAGGAACATCTCTTTAATTTTAATCATCCTGAAAGATATTGACTTTTCCAGGAGCAGAGTTTTATGTGTGCAGAATAGGGTAAGATCTAGTATACAAACCGTGCTTCAAAAAAATCAGCATTTGAAATTCTTATTGACAATTATGGACAGCATTGAAATTTGATGTTAAAGGTATTGAGTAAGAGAAGGTAGTAAATGATGAGGGTGTATTATGAATTGGTAGAAAATAGAGAAACTAAGATGACAATATGAATTTTCAGTTACTCATTTCCATTTGTACTATTTTTTTGCCTATTTCTGTAATTACTCATTGAAGAATCACTAATGTGAAAAGCATAATTTTATAGAAAAAGTTTTGATGTTTACTTTTTATTCATTTGTTTGATTTTTAGTGATACATTCCACCGTGCATCTGAAGCAGCTACTGACACAGACAAGGGTACAACCCAAAACTGTTCATTGAAGTTATAATAATGAGCTATTATCTATGCAATTTGAGGTATGCTAATCACTTTCAACAATATTGTGAAGTAGTCACTTGAAAGGACCTGACTTGTAATAATTCCTAAAATGATGTATTATAATTCTAGATTACATGTCTGTAGATATAATCCTATTTAGGGAAGAGTTCTCTGCTATGTTAATGGACAGGATTATGATGGTATTAAGTCTGAAACTTAGTACAGTGTGAACCAAGTCACACCCTTTGTTTCCTTGAAGGTAGGTAGGGTCAGCATAAAGAAAAACAACTCACATCTCCATCAAAGTCATTCCTCTATGTATAAGAGAAACTTCAAAGTAGGTAAAAACCCTAGGACTATACAGAAAAGCCTGCCAGTTGAACCTGTTTGAGGTTTCTGTTTGAAGCGGCCAAGGCTCGGATCCATGCACGGAGACAGAGTAAGGCCGTCATGCAGAGACCGGAGGCCAAGGCAAGGGCACCACAAGACACCCAGAAGAGCAGCACCTAGACTAGGGGCGTATGAGAAGAGCTGCCTGCTGGCTCCCTGTGCATCGAGGCAGAGGTCAAAGGACCAGGTGTTCGATGCCTGAAGACCAAAGAGAGACTTGACTGCTGCCCAATGATTGTATTCTTACTCTTTACTGACCCTGACTTGTACAAACTTAGCTTCCCCAATAAAGTCCCCTAATTGTGGATATTATCAGAGTTTTACTGTGGCTATTGCAACAGCTTACAGAATTCACCAGTGTCATGAAGGACCCGTGGGTGTGAGGCCAAGTGAAAGTAATGGTGGCATGTATGTGTGAGTGACCTCTGCTTCATGGCTACAGGGAAGCCCAGGGAGTTCAGATAGAGGCCCTCCACCTCCTGCGCCAATGCCCCGTATTGTGTCTTACATATATTGAGTGATAGGATTCTTGGGAAAACATTTTTTTAATTAGGGATCATAAATATATGAGGGCAGTGTGGGATCATTAGTAGAATTGTCACTTATGTGGATGAGAGGGTCCAATTCCCAGTCAATAGGCCCCCTGGCACTGCCACGACCCATCTGCTAAGTGAAGGCCTGCACGATGCTCTGTTACAGACTCGGGTCCAGCCGGAGGGCTTCCTGATGGGGATGGGCAAAAGAAGAAAGAGTTGGCCATTGACTTCAGTGCAACCCTGTGGTGCCGAGGACAATGGTTCTTGTGGATGGCAGAGAACCAGCAAGTATTTCACTCTGTTGCGCATGGAATCACCATGAATCCAGGACTGACACGATGATAGGTAATAGCACCGTGATTTTCTCTCCATCTCCCAGACGAGAAACTGAAGCACTGCCTAGCTTGCCCAATCTCACAGATCTGCTATTGAGTAAAAATGGAATTCTAAACCGGACAGTCTGAATGCAGAGCCCATGCTTGCATCCACCACACGATAGTGTAGCTCCGAAAGTAAAGTCTATGATTTGAGAAGTGATTGTTTATTTACACATTCCGTTGGAGCATCTGTGAAATCGATCTAAGGGGAGGATCAAATTGGGATACAGTTAGGTGGCTATGGAGGGTAGAATCACACTGGAGAAACAAAAAGCGATGTTGTTTTGAATAATTACTTTCCTCACCCTGGTCACCTAAGCTCTCGTGGAAAAGCCTCTTGCATTAGATTGCGTGAGAGGTGTACTTGCTATGATTGCCAAGGAGACTGAAGTGACAGACTAAATGACCTCACTGGGACAGGGCTGCTCTCCAGGAGGCAGGAGGCACAGAAAATGGGGGAATTTTAGGGTAATTTGAACAATATTTGCAGTGCTGGAAGCAATGGATGTTTCTTCACAGCAGGCAGCAGTAGCAGGGAGTCTTATTTAGGGCACTGTTTTTATCACCTAAAACTTTCAAAGCTTAACTGACTGCCAGGATAATTAACCCTCCCCCCCACCCCCTACCCCACTTCACCTCCACACTGCATCTTTTAGGTCCACTTCTGATACATTAAGGAAAAGAAAGAAAATAATCAATTTCACATTGAGCAGCTTGGCCTTTAGATGCTGACATATGACAAAGTACATCCTAATAAGAAATAAACACATTTCTTATGGACAATTCTGAGAGAAACCTATTATCAACTCCCCCACCCCTTTTTGAAGAGCATAAAAATTGTAATATACTTTATAGATTTTGCTCTCTACAATGCCTCAAATTGGGAAGGGGGGCAGACTTAGAATCATAATATTGGCTCCAGAAGAGATCACTTGCCATTAAGTTCACTCTCCTATCTTATATTAACCATAGCTGCCATATCAACATGGAACATCTAAAGGCAATACTAAGTAGAGTGTTCTGCACTTGCAGATTTCTTGCCGATCTTAATGCTGTTCAAACCATCAATCAATGGTCTTCAATTCAAATTCTTTTCACTAAAGTAAAAATGCCTTGTGGATTTCAAATTCAGCATGGTTTTCACTGAATGCTTGCAATATATAACCAGCAACTCTAAATCTAAAAAATAATAATAATTCTTTATGCTTTATCAGTGTGGATCTTCATCAGTCATGGGGGGATATCACTGGCATTTGTACATGCAATAGAAAAGAATAAGTTATAGGGCATGATGCTGCTGTGTTCATTGTCATGGGTCAGTTCCAATTAACAGTGACTCTATGTACAACAATCAAAGCATTCTCACGGATTCTACATTGGAGCTCTTTGCTGTAGTCACTGCGTCATTCGATCTAATGAGATAGAAGGTCTTCCTCTTATTCACTGACCCTTATTTCACCAAGCATGGTGTCCTTTTCAGTGAACATGTTCATAGTACATAGCAACATCTTGCCATCCTTATAACTAAAGACCATTCTGATTTCGACTAGGTTTTCAAGTCATACTTGCATTGGTTTATTCCCAACAAAATTTGCTTAAATATAGCTCTGTAGATGTGTGTATTAAGGTCATGCGGTAATACACCTATGCTAATCGTTTTAGGGTCCTTTTCAAGAAGGTCCAATCAAGTAGTATCTTCTGAGGGGTTCAACAGCCATTTACATTTAAGGCAATTGGGGGGGGGTCAGAAGTTAATATCAAGAATATTAAGAACATAATACCGGAAGAATACAAAGGGTCATTAAAGACACAGGAAAGAAAGAAAAGCCCAAAGAGGGTGTCAGAAGCAACTCCTGAACTTTTACTGGACATAGAATAGCTAAAGGATATGGAAGAAATGAAATGAATGAACTACAAAAATTTCAAATTGCAAGTTAAGAGGTTGCATGATTACAAGTGCAAGATCAGTTAAAAAAGCCAAAAGGGAAGAACATACTTGGCATTTCTCAAGTTTAAAGAGCTAATAAAAGCTGTAAGCCTTAAGTTGAAATATTGAAGAACTGTATGAAAAAGATACTGAAGAACACAGGAATCAACAAAATATGGATTATTTCTACAGTACCACAATGAATTGGCCAAAATCCAACCATTTCACAAGGTGCCATATCAAGAACACAGGATATACAGAGCTGTAAGAGATTATTTGCATGGCCTAGGTAAGGCCTTACGGAAAAATGTTCACAGGCTCAGAGATTATGAATAAATAGATGATTGTGATGGCAGCGATGGTAGCAAATGGGGCATTCTGAAATGGGAAATGTGTGGAACTAAGCTGGACTGGGAAAGGTAGCCAGTTTGTTATGAACAAACACACTCCCATTGGAAGAAGGAAAACTGGAGATGAACAGATGCAGGCATTGAAAGTCTGTATATGTCAGAGTTAAAAAAAACACATCTTTCTTTCAACATTATTAATGGACAGTTGGTCAAAAAGAATACACAGAGGTTAAGATTTGCCTTAATGATCTGGAGAGTAGCTTGCATCAAGACTTATTACATGAAAAATTTTATGTCCTTATGTTCTCTGGCTGTTGTGTGGAAGGGATCTGGTGTTAGGCATCAAAGAACTAAAAATCATATCATTATAAATGAGGTGGACTACAGATTGGGGACTCAAAGCTCATCAATAGGTGAGGCGACATCTTCTTGAAGAAGGGTTGCAGGGCGGAGAGGAGCCAGTCAAGGTACAGTGTGGTGACAATGAGGTATGCAACTTTCCTCTAGTTTTCAAATGCTTCCTCCCACCCACTATCATGATCCCAAGTCTATCTTACAAATCCAGCTAGACTAGGGGATGTACACTGGAGTCAGAAACATGGGGAATTCAGGACAGATGATCCTTTCAGTACCAGTGGTGGGAGTATTGATGCCAGGAGGGTGGAGGGAGGGTGGAATGGAAGGGGGGAACCAATTGCAGGGATCTACATATGACTTCTCTGGAATATGGACAGTGGGGAACTGGGTGAAAGGACACGTCGGAACAGAGTACTATATGAAAAAGTAATAATAATTTGTAAATTATTAAGGGGTTATGTTAAACAGGGGAGGGAGGGTAAATACTGGGAACTGGTACTGGGGTCCTAAGTGGAGGGAGGATGTTTCAGGAGTAATGATGGCAACTGATGTGCAAATGTGTTATGTATAAAATTGACATATGTATTGATCTGATGGGAGTTGTATGATCTATAAAAAATTACCACAAACTTTAGAGTTTAAAACAATACAAATTTATTACTTTAAAGTGCTTGAGTAAGAAGTCTAAAATAGATCTGATGAAATTAAAATAAAGGTGTTGGACAGGTTAAGAATCTTCTTGAGGTTCACCCTCCCACACACACCCCTGCCATCCCGTCCCAAATACCTAAGACCCATTTTCTTGCTTTTTCCAGCTTTCAGAGGCCACTTGCAACACCGGGTTTATGGTTTTCATCTTTCAAAGTCAGAAGTGACTAATATTGTCTGTTTTACACAGGATCACACTGACAGTTTCCCTCTTCTGTCTCCCTCCTATATTTATTAATGGATCCCACTGCCATCAGATCAATTCTGATTTTTATCAACCTGATGTAATATTTCCAAGACTGTAAATATTTACAGGAACACATCACTTCATCCTTTTCCAGCAGAGCACCTGATAGGTTTGAGCTACTAGCCTGTTTTCAGTCCAAACCATACCCAAGTGCACCACCATGGCTCCTTTTCTCATTAATAAAACTCAAAATTCAGTGCTATCCAGTTGATTCTAACTCATATTGGTCCTAGATGACAAAATAGAAGTGCTCCCATGTTTCCATAAATGTACACCTTTATGGGAGTGGAAAACTGCATGTTTCTTCCTCCGAGTGCCTGGTGGTTTTGAACTGCTGATCTTGTGGCTAACTCCTAAACAGGTAACCCATTACACCTCCAAAAATCCCTTCAGGACACTTATAACTGCATTGGGTCCACATGTACAATCTAGGACACTCTTCCCACATGTAAGTTAGCTGATTAGAAATCTTAGTTCCATCTGCAACGGAATTATCCTTGGCCATGTAGTCTAACATTTTTAGTCTATTATGCGGCTAAGTACAAATAGGTTCATATTCATTGATCGAGCAGATTACATTTTCAGTTCTATAACATTGTACTGTGATGACAATGATTATGATCGGTCACCATCTTATCATCTAGGAGATTATAGCTATAATGAAAGTATATTTTCACAGATGTTCTAAAAATGTATGACACATATAGACAAGGACGCCGCTTTCTTGAGAAAGTGACTCAGGAAAGCAGATGCAGGATTACTTCATTTCAATCGAATTATCTTCTAATTTTTAGAACAAAACTTGACAGATTTCATTTAAACCACTGGAGAAATTAGTTTAAAATCACAACAGTGAGTGTATTGGCATATTTTAACAGAATGTGTAGCACAATTGCCTATTATTGAAATAAAACCTCTGCCTATGTACTTATCAAGCAGCATATCTTAGGATCCACAGAAGTTATACATTTCAGCAGATATGCTTTGATATTAGAAAACTGTCAGAAATAGATCCAATGTGAAAAAATCTTCTGTTATCACTGATTTCTTTGTTATACATAACATTTATTAAAGTATACATTTCTGAACAGGAAAAAAGAGCAATCCACATTATGAGTACCTTCATAGAAACAATGACCTTTAAAATAGTAAATGGATAAGATATTGCATTAGAACTACAATATTTTTTAAATCAAAAATAAAGGAACTCAAATATCTTAGCTTGATAAGATAGGGTAATTTTCACTACACTGAAAGGTTGCAGAAAAGATATGTCTGCTTATGTATATTGTTTTTACATTTAGAAGTCTGAATAATATTATACATTGACACATTTTTGTTTTATTGATTAAACATTTGTTTTAGACTCCATGACATAATATAGAAATCATACATACTTCATTCTAATGTTAGCTTTAAATCAGAATGTTTGCTTTATCCTTCATGGAAACTTCATTCTTCTAGAATATTAACAAATGAAATAAAGGTCTAAACCGTTTTAGAGAAATTTGACTTTTCACCTCACAAAAATCTTCAAATATTTTTATTCAATTCTTTATTTTGTCTCCATAATTACTCATGTAGTTTATAGGGAGAGTGGGGACACGCTTCATAAAACAGGTTTACTCAAAATATGTCTCATTGTTATAACAGTCATTCCTTTTCACTATTTTATATTCTGTCCCTTCATTCTCTTATGTTCCACTTTCTGTAACGGAACTCATTACCAAGGTGGTAGGGGACTAGTTTCAAAGGCAACATGAGTCACAAAAATATCAAGCCAGTAGTTTCCTTCAGGACATTCATATATTTCTTGTGTTAGAAATAAAATCTTTCCTTGGGCGCAGTGATATCACTCCTGAGAAACCAATTACTTTCCAAATATCTTCAGTTCTGCTTTTGACATAACTAACTATGCAGTATGTAGGAAAACATACTGTAGCTATATGGTATGTAATTTAGATTCCTATTATTTAAGTTCCTGTACTCTCAACAGGGAAACTAATTTGAAATACCGAGTTGTACAGTAATTAATAATGTGACATGTTGATTGAATCTTTATTTGATAATCATCCTCAGCTGGGCTCTTCTATTTCTATGTACCTCTAATTATCCAGAATTCTCCATGCTTATCTTAAACATCCAAAACAACAAGGGACATTTTTGAACAATCTGTAATATTCTTCTTGGATCTGAGGAAAAAGAGAAATAAAAATAATCAGCAATAAAAATAATTACATGGAATCATTTCAAGTAACATCTAAAGTATAATTCCTACTTTGAATATCCTATAAGAACTAAAATAAATTATACTTATATTACTTATATAAACTTTTCAAAGCACATTTTTTATGAACAGCTAAGAATTCTGTTTTTTTCCCATTAAACTAGTAAATTTAAGCAATAAAAACAGAAACCATAAACCATGAGAATGATAATTCTCTGTTACTTTCTAACTGCTGCTACCTGAATTTTCTCTGTTGTTTTGCTAGTGTCATTAGATAGGCTCTGAATCCGATTACACTGTTATACAATAGAACAAAATTCTGTCTCATTCTGTGTCATCCTCATAATCATTCCTATGTTTGATTCCATTGTTGCACTCATTGTGCCATCCATATCAGTGAGTCTTCGTCTTTAGAGATGACCCTGTAGTTTACTAAGCATGATATTCTTCTTGAGAGTTTTCATGAGACTGCTCCCTCCTGATAAGGTATTCAGAAATATGTGAGAAGCAGTCTTGCTATGCTCACTTCATTTCTCCTACCACCCCACCCCATCATGTCCATCTACCCAAGAGGGGAAACGCACAGGGAATCTCAGTGTTCAAAGGATGTGTTCCACTCTTGGCTCTCTCTTTATATTTTGAACTTCTATTGCAAATTATGTGAAGGTTTACAGAGCAGACAATCAGTTTTACACTAAGCAATGCACACACATTTTGTTTTAACCCATCCATCGCAATACCCCAAATATTCCTTCACTTATTTCATTTCCTGCCTGTGTTTCCTGTTCCCATCTCCCTTCCCTTCTAATATTTTATAATTTGTAGTTTTAGATATGTATATTTGGATTTGGTATTTGGATAAATGCACTCCTTAAATTTTAAGTGGTTGATTGGTCTAAAATGGGTGCATTCAGTTCCAAATCTGAAGAGGGACTCAGGACCAAAATCTTTGGGGATTCTCTAGTTTGTGTCCGAGACCTACAACCCTTGTTTCATTTATGAATTTGTGTTTTGTTTCACATTTTTCTCCCTCTATGTGGGATCTTCTTCTGGGATCATTTTTATAGTAGTTGGTAGTGATAGTTGAGCACCATCTAGTTCTTCTGGTCTCAGGGTTGTGAAGGTTTATGTTTGTGTGACCCATTAGTTCACTGGACTCATTGCTTCCAGTTGTCTTTTGGTTTTTGTCGTTCTTTCTTCTGATTAGGAAAATGCTAATAGTTACACTTTATATGGCTGGTCAGAAACTTCTAACACTCTAGTTTCTAACTCATCAAAGTATGATGTAGCATATGGTTCCTGTGATTGTTTTCCTTGAGATTGTCATCCTCCTTTCTAAGGAAGTCTTCCCATACTTCTTCCCAAACAGATCTGTATACAATATAGAACTATCTAATTTTTAAAAAAATTGCTTACCTTTCTTGACAGAACACACAAGAACAAGAAAATAAACATCCCTTGGAAAGCATTGCTGACGGTGAAGAGGTAGGCTGTCACCACTGATGCATGTACTACATGAAGAACCCCAAAGATCCAGGTGGTACCTAGAAGGAAGAGGAGAGCCAAGGCTCCTCTTGCACAAGACCTAAAGAACATTTGATATGTCTCAGTTAAACAAATACATGGATAGTCATTCCATAAACTGTCACTGGGCCAATTTTGACCTATGACCTAGGGAAACTGACAATCTTATATTTTTGTCTCAGAGCAGTGTGTAGGCTAGAATGGCAGCATTGTTTTGTGGAGCAGCCCTACACATAAATCAGCACCCCAGAATTCCTTCAGGTACTCAACATATTCCCTATTTCTAAAAATTATGAAGAATATGAGTTCAGGTAAGAAAAAATTATTTTTAACAAGACTCAATGATTTTTAAACTGCCAACACTTTGTGCTGCAGTTACATGGGCTATTCTTTAGGGTGTGCTACTACACTGTGACAAGGATATGAAATCAAGACAGCCTTATTAAAATAAGTCACTTTAAAAGCAACTTTCTCTCTCTACCTTGAAATAGTTATATTTGGTATACTGCAGTATGCTTACTTTGATGCAAATCTACTGCTGCAGAAATCCCCGAAGGTAAAGCACATATCTGTTAGGGAATATATCCCTAAGAAATCTTGAAAAGTATACCATGTGGACTTGGGTCAGCGTATGTGAATGACATCAAGGCAGGCTTATGCTTTCCTTTCAGATTTACTAGAGAAGAAAGCATAGGATGCAAACATGCACACATACATACAAATTTTTCAATATAGTTTTTTTCAAATGACTTGTGTGAAAACACTGATCTCAATCTTTTCACAATGCATGCATACACTGAAAAATAGGCTCAATTAAATATATATATATATATATTCATAAACAATATTCAATCCTACTCACTGAGGACATTGCCTTGAAAATGAGACAACTAATATTTATTTTCTCACTCATTCCTCATCCAGTAATTTTTCATAGCAGGTGTTCTATGAATCTGCTTCTAAAAAGGAGTCATTTGCAACTTTATTAAAACCAGCACACTACATGAAACCGTGAATGTTGAGGAGTAAAACAAAGCAAGTGATCAGTTTGCTAGATCCAAAGTATAAATCTTGTGAGAAAGTATTAAAAGCACAATAGTGTTTCCTAGAAATGCAGTCAGTTCTTCCCAATGTCCCTACAGGTCACTTTACCTTTTTCTGAAAAACAAACATACATACATACAAACAAACAAACAAACAAACATTCTTAAGGTCTCGGTAAAGCAGGTTTTTTTTAAAAAAATTATTTATTTATTTTTTAGGTATCCATGCCCTCTGGTGGGAGTGGGAGGCCCAGCCTTGTTTCTGCTGGATTTGAACTGCCAAGCCAGTTGGCCGCAGTCCCTCACTCAACCACTATGCCACACAGGGCTCAGCCTGGTAAAGCAGCTTTTAAAGGAAGCATTTGTAGTAAAAATCAAAGCAGCGTGCAAATTGGGAGTTGAAAGAAAAGAAACAGAAGACATGAGCAACTTTTTGCAGGAGAACATTCCTAAGACTCTTGTCTTAAGTAGCAATCATGGCATTTACTCTTTCAAGGACGACAAAATTTAAAAGCAATATTTTACTTGTTTTCTCATTAGTGGCTCTAGTGTTATAAAAATATTTATGATAATTTAAAGATTATTATTTATTATAATTGCATATTTTAAATATGGTCGAAGAAAATCATTTGAAAACAAAATTTTCAAGCACGGTTTGCTGTTTAAGTTTGAGAATGAGAACCCTAAAATTAAGTATCTAGAGCATTTGACATTGCTTAAAGATAGCTATTTCTGCCCTGAATTCAAACACTTTTAAAAAACAACACAATTTTCTTCTATTAATCACGGGAGTTGAGGGTGGGAAACAGTGGGGCATTTAGAGAGAGGTTTTCTTCTTTACCAAGCTATACGAGCCATCCCCGGAGAGCATGTTGGACAATAACGTTATGTTTGCTGAAAAGAGCATCCTCTGACTGCATTGTATCTATTCTTCAAACTACTATAGTTACCAAATTATAGCAATGAAGGACCACAGATCATTAAGTAATAATTAATAAAACTTTTTATATCAATTATTATAAAAGTGATCATTTTGTTAATCAGTTTTTGACTTGTAGAAATCACTAATAAATCAATTAGAATATTATATTAATAGATCCTGGTTTGAAAGTATAAATATTGCCTAGATGCATGCAACTTCATGGAGAGCACAATTAACTTTGTGAATTGTGCTTTTTCCATTTAAGCTATGTGTTGCCATCAATGACTCTATTTTAATCCTTAATCAAAGAAAGAGTTTATCTTATTCTGGCTTCATAAATGGTATTAAAAGGTGCAACAATGACAATGGCCCCCAGATGCTCAATGAACTCAACATTGATCCAGGACATAACCTTGGACGCTATCTGCTTCCACTGATCTCTAGGGACCACCAAGAGGTGACTGTCCTGTTAATTGGACTCTTCCTTCTTGCAAGGAGTTTTCTGTTTGTTTATTTCAGAGCTGTATTGTTAGCTTTCAGTCCTGTTTTCAATTTTGTACTATATCAGTTTTCTCTCTACACTTTTGAACATTTCAATCACAGAGAGCCGTGGCATCTCTTTCCTTTTATTTGCTCATCCCTTTGCATTGCACATTTAAGGGTCCCAAAGCAAACTGATGATGCTTAGAGCTCTCTAAGGAATTAATGAGCAATTGATATTAGGAAGTGGATGTTTCTGTCTAGCATGTACTTTCACATGACTTTCCTTACTAAAGATATTTTAAATTTTCTACTCTTTTTTTCTGTTTGTTTTAAGCAATTTTAAATGAATTAAACACAAATTTTAGAACTTAGTTTCTGTTAAATGAGGATAATGATATCAAAGAATTTCTCAATAAATTCCAACAAACTCAGTTTCTGAAACATTTACATTTTATATTATTATGTTATCTGGATTTAAGTTAGTCTCACAGACTAAGAAGTTGATATGACTTTTCTATTTCATTGTAGCTCATTATGTTCAAGCTATGCTTTATATAAAACTAATAGATGTCTAGTTTGTGTTTCTCTTTTCCCCCAGAGGTATACCTAAAATTAAGTTCTTTTCTCCCCCAAGAAAATTGCTTCTTATTTCTGAGTTATTTTAGTAACTACTTTGAGACTATTTCATATAAATTAGTCTACTTGAAAAGTGCCTGAATAAGATAAAATAGTAAGAAACTTAAGTTAGATAACATACAAACTATGTTTAATTTAAGAAAGTGAGTAATTAAAAAGTTAATTCTATGATGGAAACATGAACTCAACTTTTGTTTTTCAAAACACTTTGATCATCCTAAACATATGTATATAAATGGAAACAAACACTCTTAATAATGAATATCTAACTCCCATACTACTCCAGTGAATTTTTTAAAAGACTCTTCCTAACCAGATGAAAGCCTCATAAAAACGATGGAAGTTTATATACCATTTGTATAAAGATTACTTCAATAGTAATTGTATTATATGAGCTTTACTTAATTGCTATGACATTTAGGAACCAACAAAATTAATTAAATTAGTTGAAAGTTTATATGATTAAGATGTATTAGATGTTACATTTTATGCAACAAATAAAAGTTATGGTTCAATAACTGTTCATTTTTGTTTCTCAAAATATACTTTAAAATATGCAGCAAAGGTAAGAAAATAAAAAAATATTGTAAGAAAATTTATTGGCCATTTTTGTAAATTTTTATTATGTTAATTACAAGAATTTTATGTCAAATAATACCTAAAGTAAAAACTGAATCATTGTTAAAAACATTAATATTAATGTTAATTAATTAATATTAATATTAATTAATCTATTAATTAATAGATCCCAAGTTTGATTTTATTCATAGTTCAATATGTGTTGAGGACAAGTGAGGAAATTTAAATAATTTATCTATAGCTGTTCATAGTACACCATTCTAAATGTTCAGATATTTGATAATATTAATATATGCTTGATATATCCTGGTAATTGGCTTCTATGTCTAACAATATGTCTGGAGACATATAAAATAAAGTTAGTCATATGTTAAATGATATTGTAATATTTTAATTTGTTTTATTCGGTGTCTAATTATTCACCCCACCCTTTTAAAATCATTTAAATGCTGGTTCATATAGCTCATATAGCTCATATACTCACAATTCATCCATCCATCCATCCATCCATTCATCCATTGTGTCAAGCACATTTGTACATTTATTGCCATCATCATTTTCAAAATATTTTCTTTGTACTTGAGGCCTTGGTATCAGCTCTTCATTTTCCCCCCTCCTCACCCCATTGTGCCTCCCTCAAAAATGCTTGATAATCTATAAATTATTATTTTTTAATGTCTTACACTGACTGATGTCTCCCTTCACCCATTTTCTGTTGTAATCCCTCCAGAGAGAGGGTTGTGTGTAGATCATTATGATTAGTTACCCTTTTCTTCCCCCAACATTACTCTTATCGTAGTAGTATTTTTCCTTTCATTATTAGTCCCAAGGGGTTTATATATCTTGGATTCCCTTTGTTTTCCGCTCTTATCTATAGCAGGGTACATACTCTGGTCTAGCAAGATTTGTAAAATAGAATTGGAAGCATCAAAATTGAGGGGAGAGAAAACATTAAAGAACTAGAGGAAAATGCATGTTTCATTGGTGCTATACTGTACCCTGATTGGCTCCTCTCTTCTTTGTGATCTTTCTTTAAGGGTATGTCCAATTGTCTGCATATGGGCTTTCGATCTCCAATATGTACTCCCTTTCATTCACATTGATATTAATTTTTGAGGGGTTTTGATATCTGATACCTGATCCCATTAAAACCTCATGATCACACAGTCTGGTATGCTCCTTCCATGTGGATTTTGTTGCTTCTCAGCGACATGGCCGCTTGTTTATCTTCAAGCCTTTAAGATCCCAGATGCTATATCTTTTGATAGCCAGGCACCCTCAGCTTTCTTCAGCACATTTCCTAACGAGGCATTTTGTTTTCAGTGATTGTGTTGGGAAGGTGAACAACAGGGAATGCCAAGTTATTAGGACAATATGTTTTTGTGTTGAGGGAGTACTTGAGTAGAAACCCAACGTCCATCTGCTACCTTGATACTTAACACACACACACACACACACATATGCCTGTGTTTAGACCTCTATAAATGCCTTTTACCTCCTAGATCTTTCCTCTATTTCTTGTTACTTTCCTCTTACCCCACTATTATGTTCGGCCCTCACTCAGGTTTCAGTAATTCTGTGTGGTTACATTGCCCTTGATCAAGCCCTATGAGGTATCCTATGCCTTCCTCACCATCAATTTTAGATCACTTTCTGTTTCTTTGTCTCTGTTTGTTAACACCCACTTCCTTTTCTTGTGTCACCTCTCCCATGTACCCACAGAATAGTCAACCCATTGTTTATTCCGCTGATGTTATCTAGATAGATATGTGCAGAAAATAAGAAGCACAAAAACAAGGCAGGACAAAGCAAAACAACCAAAGAAAACCCCCAAACCAATCAGCAACAAAATAAAACCAGCGACAAAAAAGCCTATCAATATTCCCAGGTTTGTTTGTTGACCTTCAGGAGTGTTTTTCGGCAGAGTCTGAAGGGGTGCCATCCCCTGGCCCCAAAGCCTATTTTTGGTATTCCCATTACGCTTCATTGCTTTGCTCCCCTTGCTGCCCTTAGTGTTTTGTCCTGGTGTAGTGGGATCAGATCGGGCACAATTTCCCCACTGTGCCTCCAGTGTTGTCCCTTGTAGCGATATTTGTCAGTGAGGGACCTCTTGTCTCATGGTGGGGCCAGCCACTTGGTGCTCTCTGTACATAGGTTACTGTGAGCAGGAATACCTCCCTAGGGGATTGGTGGGCCAGGATGTGCCCCACTTCCCTCTTTGCCTCTTCATTTTGTTTTGTGTGCTCTGATCAGAGATACCCACTCCCTGAACTGTAGCATCAGTGCTCTCCTCTGTAGTGAATTCTTCTGGGTGGGCCTTGCAGGGGGTGCGGGAGGGGGTTGGAATAAGGCCAATGCAGCAGACCTCTCTATTGGTTCCCTATTTCATGGCGGAATGTTGCATTCATGTCTAGGCACACTGGGTGGAAGTCTCTCTCCCTCTCATGTGGAGATATAAATAATACCCTCCCCTTGGGTGGGTTAGTACTCTGTTCCGCCACTACCCATGTATTTGTTTTCTTCCCCCCTCCTCTATAGTTGGCTGCCATATGTATCCCCGGATTGGTTCTGCCCCCAGGACCTGGACTTCACCCCAGGATTGTATGATTATAGTAGCTTTACCCCTATGCCTCTTTTGCATTTTTAAGTACACCACAGCGGTCTTATGTTGTACTTGTTTTTTTTTTTTGTGCTTGTTGTACTTTGCTTTGCATATTTTCCTCCAGTTCTTCCCATGCAGCAATGTGCTTCATGGGTTCATCACTCTGTTTTAGGGATGTGTAGTACTCCATTGTACGTATGTATCAGTTTTTTAATCCATTCACTCATTGAAGCAAATTTGTGTTGTTTCCATTTTTTGTAATTGTGAATTGTGCCATGGTGAACATTGGAGTCCAGATATCTGGCTGTGATTTGTTTCTTATGTCTTCTGTGTATTTGCCCTGTAGGGGGATTGTTGCGGCATATAGTAGCTCAATTTTGATCTGTTTTAGATATCCCAAAATCTATTTCTATAATGGCTGTAGATACCTACAGGTCCACCAGCAGTGGATAAGAATTCCTATCTCACCACAACCTCTCCAACATGTGTTACTTTCTGATTTTTGAAAGGGTTTATTATTGAGGGTGTTAGGTGATAGCTCCTAGCTGTTTACGTTTCTGTTATGGCTAGTGATCGGGAACATTTTCTCATATGCTTGTTGGTCCTTTGCATTTCCACTTTTGTGAAACTTTGATTTAGGTCCTTTGTCCAACTTCTCAGTGGGTAATTATTGTTTTTTTTTTTCTTTTTGTAAGCTAGTAGAGTACTGTAGATTTTAGTAATCAGTCCTTTGTCTGATGTGTCATTGTTAAAGATGGTTTCCCAGTCTGTGACCTCTCTTATTACTCAATTTTTAAGTTCTTTCAATGTATACAGGTGTTTTATCTTCAGTACATCACATTTTCCAATTTATGCCTCATCTGTATTTGTGTCCTTCCCTATTTCTGATAGCCGATATAATCCCTGCACAAAGTTCTTAAGTTTGTCCCGATTCCATTATTGGTGGCTCTAATAGTTTCAGGTTTTACCTCAATGTCTTGTGCATCAAGCGACATGAGGATCTTGCTTCATTTTTCTGAAGGCAGATATCCATTTTATCCTGCACTACTTGTTGAAGAGGGCATTACTTCTCGTTTGATTTCTTTGGGCCCTTACCAAAGATCAGTTGTCTGCATTCTGGTTGACTTTATTTCTGGGTTTGCAGTTCTCTTGCATTGGTCTGAGTGTCTCTCATTATACAAATACCATGCTGTTTTGACCACTGTGACTGTACAGTAAGTGCTAAAGTCAGGTAATGCAAGCTGTCCCATTCTGTCCTTTTTCTTGAGGATCTGTCAGCTAATTCTGGGTCTCTTTCCTCTCCATATAAGTTGGTAATCCATTTTTTCAATTCTTTGAAAAAAGATGATAGTATTTTTGTTGAGATAGCATTAAACCTTTATAGTGCCTTGGCCAGAACTGATGTTTTTACTATATTGAGTCTTCTGAGCCACGAGCATGGGCTATTCTTTTTGTGTGTGTGGAGGTTACTCTTGGTTTCTTATAATAGTGTTCTGTAATTTTCCTTGTACAAATTTTTTATTTTTTCAATTAGGTGTATCCCTAGATTTATAAATTTGTGCTTGGCTATTGCGAAGAGTACTACCTTTTTGACATTTCCTTCTGTGGTCTTTATTAAATGTATATAACTTTCTGATAGACTTCTGTTTGTTGATCTTGTATCCTGCCACTCTGCAATATTCCTCTATTTCTTCCAGCACTTCCCTTGTGAAGTTTTCAAGACTTTTTATATATAAAACACACCATCAGCGAATAATGATAATTTTACCACTTCCTTTCACAGGTGAGTACATATGATGAGTAGGTACCTATGAGTAACTTTTCTTTTCCCTATATTGTTAGCTAAGACCTCCAGCACAATGTTAAATAAGAGTGGGGATACGGGACATCCTTGTCTGGTCCCTTTTTTGGGGGAATTGTTTTCATCTTTTCTTCATTGACTACCGTGTTGGCTGCTAGTTTTCATTTATCTTTTGCTATATTAAGGAATTTTCCTTCCATTTCTATCTTCTTGAGCATCTTAAACAGGAATTGCATTGGATGTTGTTGTTTTCTTTTGCATTGATGTTGCTAAAAGCTTTTTACCACATCTATTGATATTATCATGGTTCTTATAATTTTTTTATCAATGGGGCAAATACTAATGGTGTTTCTTATATTGAACCATCCCTGCATCACTGCTATGACTGCCATTTGGTCATGAATTATTTGTTTGATATACTTTTGTATTCCATTCGCCAGTATTTTGTTCAAAATTTTTGCATCAATATGTATTAGGATATTGGTCTGTATTTCATGATTCTTGTGGGATCATTATCCAATTTAGGTATCAAAGTTATGCTAGCTTCATAAAAAGAGTTCGGGAGCTTGCTGTCTTTTTCTATGCTCTGTAAGGGTTTGTGTAGGATTGGTGTCAGTTCTTCCTTGAATGCTTTGTAGAATTCTCCTGTGAAGTCATCAGGTCTCGGGGATATTTTTTTCCTTGATAATTCCTTGATAACGTTGACTACTTCTATCTGGGCCAGTACCTACTCCTTTCGAAATACATATTCATCCTCAAATTGTTTGCCCTTGTTTTAACTGTTCTTTTGATGGTTTCCAGCCTTAAGGCCTAGTGGTTGGGGAGAGAAGTCCATATTATTCACATGTGACTGAATTGCACCGATTCAAATTGGGTCCCAGTATGTGGTCTCTTTTAGAGTATGTGTTATGTGGGCATGAAAGAAAGGCTATTTTTTTTTTTGCCTTTGGGTGGAAAGCTCTGAAAATATCTATCAGATTAAGTCATCTAATCTGGCTTAGATCTGCAACCTCCGTGTTAAGCTTCTTTCCCTGTTATCTATCTTTCTTGGAGAGTAGTGAATTAATGTCACCTATTATACTTGTTGGACCTGTAATTCCTTTTTTCATCTTTTGTAGTGTTAGATGAATTTCATGGGTCTCCTTTTGGGTGCATATATGTTCATTATGTTCACTGGTTCTGGGAATGTTATTCCCTTGAGCATTATATACTGCTCCTCCTTATTTCTTGCTATGCCTTGCACCTTGAAATCAAATTTTTCAAGATTAGGATCACAACTCCTGCTTTCTTTGAATAGCCATTTTCTTTTTATAGTTTTCTCCAGCCTTTGATTCTCAGTCTATTTTTGTGCATAATCCTGAGATGTATCTCTTGTAGGTAGCAGATCAAGTGGGTTGTGTTTTCAAAGCCAGTTTGTTAGCCTCTGCGTTTTAAGGCCTGAGTTTAGTCCATTGATATTCAAGCTTATAAAATCCATCTGGGAATCTGTTATGCCTTGTGGAATCTGTTGTGTTGCTTGTTCTCGTACCTCCCTTTCTTATCATTGTGCTGTGCATGTGTGTGTGGTTCATTTTGTATTCTTTTCACCCTTGAGTCAATACTATCTTGTGAGCTGTTTTCTTTTTGTTGCCCTCTGAGTAGGGTTGTTCAAAGTGGTGGTTTCTTATTTGCACTTAGTGAATACTGCTCCTCTGCCCGTACTGGGTTGGCAAGGATATTTTTGGGCTGGGTTTCTTTTAACAACTGGAGTGCAGTGAAGGGCAGTTGGGTGTACCCACTTTGTTGTAGAACACTGTAGATCTTGGTCAGAATATCACTAGTCGGCTAGATCAACTGTGTAGGTTGGGCAGAGATTCCTGCAGTAGTGTGGGTCAATGGAGAGTGTTGGTGGAACTACCTTAGGCTGTGTGATGCACTAGAGCAGGTGGGAGGAAGTTCCCTCAGCCATGTGGCACCATGGAGGATGTCCAGGGACTCCCCCAGTCTTGTGGAGCATAGTGGAAGGTGGGCAGATATTTTCTACGCCACATGGTGCACCCCAAAAGGTAGATGGGATTTCTTCCTGATGTTTAAAGGGTTTTGGGCGGTAAGTCTTTATTACTGGAAGATGGGTGGGGTTTTCTCACTGGAATATTACTCCACAAAGAGTGGGTGGCTAGAATTTCCCACTGCCACTTAAAGTGTCTAGGAGAGTACGTGCGAGTTTCCCAGTGATAGAAAATGTGTGGGATTTCTCCAGCTGAGGGTTATTCCACAGAAGGTTGAACTCCCCAAGCTGGGTGGAGAGCAGGAGTAATTTGTGTAGGTAAAGGAGAGTGGTCTGGAGCGTGGCAGTGGGGTGTGAGAGGAAAAGGAGGAGAAAAGAGAAAACACACACACACACACACAAGATGAGTTTGCTGAGACTGAGAGGAAAAAGAGGAGAAAGCAAAAACAAAGACAAAAAATTGAGCCAGCTTAGACTGTGAGGGGTAAGGTAGGTGAGAAAGAAAAAAAAGTAAAGACAAACAAACAAAAGTAGCTGTTTCCTGATGACCTGACTATGGTGCCAGAGGGGTTTAAACTCTGCTCAGAGATGGTGGCGAGCTGTGACTGTGCTGAAGTTAAGCTCTTGGGTCAGCTGAGGGAGTCCTGCTCTGGTCGAGACTATTGTAGGGCTAAGATTAAGCCTTAGTGGGCCTCCACAGCAGTAAGCCTAAAGCACACCTCTAAAAATTCTGCCTGTGCCTATTTTTCTTTGTGTTACTCCTCCCAGGACCTGGCAGTGAAGCATTTCCCTCTTAGTCACTCTCCTGAAATGATTTCTGCGGAGTCCCTTTGGTATGTGTTACTCAGTCACCATCTTATCAGAAGTCCTCCCATATTACTTTCATAATAATTTTTCATTCCTTATTTCATTTAAAAATTTCTAATTGTTCATCATTATCAGGCACATTTTGAGTTATCATGTGCAAATAAATTTTACTTTATTAATTTGCTGCAAATATTTAGACATAAAACCTGTCAATCTATGTAAAGAACTATAATATTTAGTTGTAGGTACTATTTGACTAAATCAAAATTTCTAGAATTTGAATGTATTAGCTGATGAAACTTTTTGGCTACTATTTATGCAAAATTGCATAGAACCAAATTCAAATTAGGAAATTAAAATAATTATTAAGCAAGATATATGAGAATATTACTGATGCTTAATATTTTCTTTTTTAGAAAAACTACTAGAAACCCATGTTTTTTTTTGGAAATTATGGTCTAGCCTCTATTTCTTCCAGTTAAATGAACTGTTTAATGAAGCAGAACCACAATTTTTTACCTGAACTGCTTTTAAAAATGATTTAAATCTGGGGGAAAATAAAAGAAACACTTTGTGCAGCGCTCTTTTTTTAACTGAAGAAAAAGGTGAATTCCCTAGGTTTATTTATTTCAATGAAAGAAAGTCAATGAATGAACTTGGGTTTTCAAGAATACTAAATAACTCCGTGCAACTTTTGAACAAGCTCAGGGCCCAAAGCAGGAATTAGTGATCTCCATATACAAAAAAAGTCCTCATGCAGACTCATGACGTTATTGCACTCTGCTTTCCCTTGAAGTCACAGTCCTTTATAAAGGTAGGTCCATGAATTAGTAAGAAGAACTCATGCAAACCATTTATATAAATGTCTTTGCTTTTATTATTGTCATTCTTATGTTGATGGCTGCATTACACTTTGTGTTCTTTTTCTTCTCTGCAAACCTAAAAATAATTGTCCTTTAATTAATATTACTTTGCATCCAAAACTGCTTTGTTTTGTCAACTAAGCATTATTCTCAAATAGTATCTTATTCTCCTGAGCAAATAATTGAACGAATCTATTTTATTCCTATTTTATTATAGCAATTACTTTTATGTTCTTTATTTTATTTCCCTCCATTATGAAGCCTTTTAACATTTATTTTCTTATTTCTTATAACTCTTGCAAACACTTATAAAGAATGTGCTCTTAGGAAGTTACAGCTAATTCAAGCAGTTTGATGAACTATTGGTACGCCACTCTGTGAAGCCCACCCAAGATCATTTTGACCCTTTTACTATTCCATTAAAAAATCATAGATCTATACCCAATGCAACTACAAATTTTAAAGGCACTTTAAAATAGCAATATATGTATAACTTTAATTAAACATCAATATTTTAAATAGCAATATATGTACAATTTTAATTAAAACTCCATTTTTTAAATGTTCACCTTCCTGAAAATACTCCAGACTAACTTCATTATGTTATAAATGATTGAATCTTGTCAAATGACCTTGGGTGAACTTAATCTTTTCCTCAAACCTTAGTACCCACATTTAGAATATTGCCATTGCAGGCATTCATCCATTACATGTCAGATAATGGCCCAAATTGCTTATAGTGTTACTGATAATATGACAGCCCAACAGAAGTCTCTAAAATATTTAGCCCAAATAATTTTAGACAATATAGTAGACTTTCCCAGCTCAACAAGTGTCTAAATCATTATTAATATCTCTTATTGTTCTTAGGTAAATACTCCGAGAAATATATTGAACAAAATCTAAGCTCAACTTCCAGTGACCAAGGCTGACTTGGCTATTCCTAATTCTGAGTTTGCAATACATCAGAAGCAGAGACCAATGCTAAGTTCAAGATATTAACAAATTCCTTGGAGAGATCAACCACAAACTCGGTGGTAGGTTGATTACATAGGACCACTGACATTATAGAAATAGTGGCATATTTTTTCTTACTGGAAAATGTATTCACTCTAGATATAAATTTTCCTTGTCTGCATGCAATGATTCTGCCTAAACTACCATAGGGGACATAGAGAATATATTATTTACTGGCATGATATCCTACACAATATTGCTTCAAATAAGGAACTCCATTCACAGCAATAAAGTGTGGTAGGGGGTTCATGATCATGGAATCAGCTGGTATTACCATGTTCCCTATTACTCCTAAGCAGGCAGGTTGGTAGAAAAATGTAATTATTTCCTAAAGATACAATTAAGTGCCAGATAGGTGGAATTACCTTGCATGTTTGGGGAAATCTTCTTCAGAAGCCTGCATATGCTCTAAACCAGCATTCACTGTGTGGTGCTGTTACTCTAATAGCCAGGATAAATGGATCCAGAAATGAAGAATTGGAAATGGAGTGGTACCATTCACTATTACTCCTAATGACCTATTAGTAACATGTTTGCTTCCTTTCTTTCTGACCTTATGATCTTCAGGTCTCAGTGTCCAAATGAGGAATATTCTCACCCAAAGATCTAAGACTAATTCTATTGAACTAGAAATTAGGAATGAGTCCTGGCCATGTTTAGCTTCATATGCTTCTGAATCAAAAGCCAAAGAAAAGTGTTGTTGCATTGACTGGTGTGATTGACCCTGAATATCAAGTGGAAATTGAATTAGCTTTGCATGGCAGAAAAGAAGAATATGCTTGCAATCCTGGAGATAACTTAGATGTCTCTTAGTTCTTTTATGCCATGCAATTAAAGTTAATGGTAAACTTCAGTAAACTAATTCCGACATGACTAGTAGTATCCTAGACACATTAGGAATGAAGAATTGGGCCATCTCACCAGAAAAAGAACCCCAACTGTCTTTGCTCCCCATTAAAGGCAAAACAAATTTTTACATTGCAGTTCTTGCAAAAACAAGGACTATAATTATTGAAAATTTCCTCCTGTATGTACATATCATATATCTTTGGTTCATTTATAAAATGTATGATGTAAAAGGAGTAGTACATTTCAGCTGTGTGCATGTGAGATATTTAATGTTAGCTGCAAGTATGGCTTAATTACTGGCTTTGTTTGGAAATTACATATGGTTTAAGGAAATGTGTTACAGGTGCCGAGTTGAAAAGGTGGCCCGTTCTAATTAAATTTTGTATAAAATTGGCTGGGCCAGCATAACCCTGGTTTGTCACTTTAGGCCCAGTAATCCCCCATGAAGTTAACAGAACAAAATTGAATGAATAATTAATTACGCTGCGGAGATTGTGACTCAGGTCACTACCCTAGTGAAATCACGAGGACACTTCCTCAGGGTTGTCACAGAATTCCCTTATAAGTGGACACTGTGGGGATGTTGTCTTGCTTTTTGCTGAGCTTTGATTCTCCATCTGGTTCATTGACCTTCCTTTCTTTGTACCTGAGCCTGAAATTTTGCTGGCTGATCCTGGAAGTCATCTGACCTGTCACCTGATCTGTCAACCTCGGATTCATTTTTCTTGCTAGTCACATGCCTGGCCTGCTGACTTTGGAATCATCCATTTCTGTAGCCTCTGATGTTCCTCCTTATTCAGGATTAATTAGCTCCCCAAACTACACCAGTCAGAGGAAACCTCCAGGTTAGCATCTGACTCATAGATTTGCAAACAGATTGGATTTACCTGTTTCTATAAGCGTCTCAGCCACTTTCTTGAAACAAAGATTTTTGTGTATGTAAAGTCACCAAGTAGTAGCTAATCAACCAAGCAGTATCTAGTTTCAGTCATTAATTAGTAATTAATCAACAAAGCAGACACATCTCAAAGTGGTAATCATTCAACAAAGAGCAATTACTGAAAAGTCCCACTTCTGTTAACTCACTGCTGACAAATCCCTAAGTCAATCTGACTACTATATTGTTAATTGCTAATTTAACAATAGAAACATTTCATAGATGACTATAACTCCTTAGAGAAAGTAATTTATTTTATGAATTAATTTTATCCGTATCAGTGCTAGAGTTTTAATTTATAATGTCATTAAAGTTTTTCATTTCTAAAGAAAGTGGTATTAGAAGGAAAGTTTACCTTATATTCTCATAGCAGCTAACTTCTGGTTTCAACCCTGCAGTGTGACGAAAAACTTTGTATATGATAAATCCAAAAGCCAAAAGATTAACCTGGGAAAATAATATTTTCAAAAGAGAGATCATTTTTCACAGAGAATTAGACAAATGGAGAATAAATTAAAGAGTGGCAAAGATTTAAAGTAACATATAAACCAGAAAATTAATCTTCTGGTTAATTTAGGCAAGCAAGCCTATGAAATATCATTGCAAATGATTGCTAGTACACTATTCCTGATTATGTTAAACACCCTGTTAAAAATTTCTTCAGATATTACTATCCCAATTTCTGAATGATAAGTATCATCTGCTGCTAGTCATGTAAGCGAATTAAGTCATGTAATGCGTATTAAGATAAATTTTAATTGAAATATCTTTAGAAATACTTGTGGAACAAATATTGATTTACTAAATTGTATAGCTTCCTTGAGGGGAACTGCTAATTCAATGAACCCCTTAAAACTTAAACTTTAAATAAAAACAAAACTTAAGAGAGCATTTGAAAGAAAAATAGAACATTCAGCAATGAAATCCATAATTTCTGATGCTGAAAATACCTTAATGTACTTTTTTTATATGTTCTATTAGCATATTTCTTAATATTAATGTTGAAGTTATCTTTCTCTAGATTTAACCATAGAAACTCTCTAAATAATAACTAACAAAATAAATGTTAGTAGAACATTTTTAATTGTTATTATAAATGTTATTTCTTATTCAGTTTATATTTCATACTATCAGATAGAGTACATAAAGTATTTTGCCCTTTTAAGTTAAATGTGATATCATAATTTTTCCTTTTTTTTGTATTTATTTCAGGAAAACTTTCAAATTCATACTTGCAATGTTAAATAACAGATAAAATCTATATTTTAAACACACATATCTCTTCTATTAAAGCATGGAGCCATTGCACATATTAATATTATAGGAAAATTGGAAGTATAAAATTTGACTGTATATTTTATTAATTCAAAAGTTGTTGAAGGCTATCTAATAATTGTCGTTTTAGTGGCTGAGTAACATTAAGTTGACTCCAACTCACAGCAGTGACCCCTGTGCAAAAGAGGATGTCACAGTGAACAGTCCCCTGCCATCCTCACGATTGTCTGTGCCCTGAGCCCACCGATGTGTCGGTCCATCTCACTGAGCGCCCTCCTCTTTGTCACCACCCTTCCACTTCACAAACAGCTCTCCTGACCATCTGTCTAAAGTATATAAGATAAAACCTTGACATCCTTAATTCTGTGCAGCACCCTGGCCCTACTTATTCCAATAGAGGTTAGGTTGTAATAATAATTACAATAGCAAAATATAATTTTCAGATTATTCTTGTGAATTTTAGAAGTTCTTAATTTAAAAGCTAATCATCATAGATTTTTTATTTTGTAGTCTAATGTATTTTATTTAGCTTTTTAAAATAGAATTTACTAATCAATATTATAAAAAGCAAAAATAAATAGGTCAGATAATTTCACATTGCTATTTCTCCTAAGAGTAAAAGTTCTCACTTATTCTACCGGTTTCCATTATTCTACTTAAATCTACTTGCTATAGGCTTCCAAGGGAAGAAACAACTACAACAATTGCAGAGAAGAAGTAGAGTTCAATTGAAAAGATTCAGCTACATATTTCACTCTAACTGAATGCACAATTAATCAAAATGATAATTTACTAACAATTTTATACATGGTCTAATACTTATGAAAGTCATACACATTTTCTGTTTCATAGCTATAGCTTTTTAGTATAAATTTAGAAGCAGTTGTACTTAATTTAATAAACTAATGCATACATATATGTTTTAGGTAATAGTAAATATTAATGCTTGATTAGAAAAACAATGTATGCAAACAAATAGTGATGTAGATAAATATCTACAAATAGTTTGTATGGGATCATTAAATTAAATGCAGTCTTAGCAAATGAAAAGTCGTACACTAAGATAACACAATATGATAAAATATACTTCTCCCCAGACCAACTTTTCTATGTGTTTGACTCATACTAGTAAAAATTCTCAAAGTTTTTAATTTTTAAATAAAACTATGGTTTCAAAAACAATTATTGTTATGTTTCTTTCAGACAAGCATATACAATTTGTATATTCTCTTCTATAGGATATGTTAAAATAATAAAGAGGGGAAATGCAACATTTCTTAGGGATGATGCAGATCTGGAAACTACATTTTCAGAATGAAAAAGTATTTACATACTTATAAAAAGCAGGTGATTTGATGAAACACACAATAATCCTCTGGTTCCTTGAAGCTTCCTCACCTCCCATTATCATGACCCCAGTGCTGCCTCTCACTTTGGACTAGATCGGAGCATGTACACAGGTAAGAGACTAAAGCTTGTAGGAACAGCACTGGGAATAGCCATATCGGGAGGGGAGTCAGAAAAGGGGGGCAGTGGGAAGGGGAGAAAGGGGGGACCAATCAACACATAACCACACACACCCCCTCCAGAGTGAAGAGCAACAGAAACCACGGGGGAGACAGCAGGCAGTGTATGCTATGAAAATAACAGTAATTTAGAATCTATCAAAGGGTAATGAGGTAGGAGGAAGAGGAGCTGACACCACAGTCTCAATAGAAAGTAAATGTCTAGAACAGAATGATGACAACATACGTACAAGTATGATCAATATAATTGATGTATTATAATAAGAGTTGTAAGAGCCTCCAATAAAACCATCTCTGAATTAAAAAACAAACATGTGCTATTGGGAAAGTGGGGAAACTAATAATCTATAAACTTTGTCTTCTTTTTCAAATAAAACAGAAACATAAACCATTTCTGTTAAAATACATTATGGTTTTATACAATCAAACAAATCATAAGGTTACTGATTATCCTATGCATAGACATTGACATGAATATAAATGCAAGATAAATAAAAATATGCAACTACAACTAGAGGTTCAAGACCATATTGCTAGCGAACACTTTGGTCAATTGGCAAAATAAGTTTGCAATGATTGTGTTCTGCATTTTTCTTGGCTAAGCATTGACTGGTGTCCTGAAGGCTTGTAAACAGTCTTTTTAAGGTGTGGTTATTGGCTTTCTTTTGTTCAGTGGAAAGAAGAGTGATGAAATCAAAAGGCATATGGAACTTATCTGTCCCATGGATTAAAGGACCATGTTAATACACATAAGTCTTCACAGCCCTAGGGCAGAACTAGATGGTGCCTTACTACCACTACCAACTTTTCAGAAAGGATCATGTTAGACGGGCCTGGATATAGGTGGAGAAAACTATGCAGAACAAAACCCAAAGTCATAAAAGGGAGCAGGCTATTGATTGTATTGTATTGGAGATACTTCCAATTCTAAAGCCTTCACTCACCCTTCATGTCTGTAACTGAGCTTATCCCTATGTTAGCATATTTGTCCTTAAGACATAAAAGTCCTTCACAAACATGTGATCCAATTCCTTAAAAAATATCTCAATCTCACTCTATTCATATAGAAAGAAAAACATGTAAATCTGTTATGACTAAATCAACTTGGACTTCTGACAATCATATGTGTTGCAAAGAAGAGCTGTCAATAATGTTTTCTTCGATGAACTTTTTGAAACAGGTGTCTTTCCTTGGAGGCAGCTATGGGTCAATTTCAAGGGCTAGCCTTTCAATAAGCAACCAAAGGCTGAACGAGTTGTGCAACCAGATCTGCAACCAGATCTCTCTCTCTCTCTCCATACACATATATATAGTTATGTGAACTATATATATATATATATATATATAGTTATGTGAACGGACTTCAAAAAGACCACAGAAATATAGAATTAAAAGATATTGGATGCAAAGAAGATTTTGGCAACTGCAATTAGGCAAACATATACAGTCTTATCAGCCGATTTTCTTGCTAATTCATTTTATATATATTCCAGTTTTTCAATATTTTGGGGTTTTGTTTTCAATTGAGGCTTCCTCAGTTTTATTTTGTCATTGTTGCCTAGTGCTTCTGTTTTCTGGTTTTGTTCTTTGATTAGCATAGAGAAAATAACTGGATCAATGATTTACTATAGGCACGAAAAAGGAGGTTAGGGGAAATAAGGAGTATTTCATGGAGTGCAACAAAGGAGAACATCCTAAAGTTGATTGTGGTGATGACTGTAATATTCTTCTTAATATGATTGATCGGTCGAACTGTGTGCTATGAAAATCATATTTCAATAGAACTATTAAATTTCTTTAAAAGACCATTGAATTTTTATAAACTACTGAAGTTCCCTTATATATGTAGATGCACAACATAGCTAGCCAGATAAAGGGAAGCTCGAGAAGACAAAGAAATATATTATATGCAAGGACATAGTATTAGAAAATCCAATGAGAAGGACATGCTCAGAAGATCTCAAATGAAAAAAACTCAAGAAGAAATTCAAGCCTCAAGTTGGAATATTGCAAGATTCTATGGGGAAAACACTGCATGATACAGGAAGCATTGAGAAAATGGAAAGAATGCAGTCACTGTACCAAAAAGAACTGGCTGACGGTCTACCATTTTAAGAGATAACATGCGCACAAGTACCAACAGTGCTGAAAGAAGTTCAAGCTACATGGAAAGCTGTGGCCCAAAATAAGGTTCCAGGAATTGTTGGAATCCTGCTTGAAATGCTGCAACAAGCGGATGAAGCACTGCAAGCACTCACTCCTTTATACCAGAAACTTTGGAAAACAGCCAGCTGACTGGAAAAGATTCATATTTGTGTTCATTACAAAGAACAGTGACCCAATCTAATGCTTAATTATAGAACAATATGACTCAGCATTATCCACAATATCAACAATATCATTATCAACAATGTCAACAATATCATTTGCTTATTTGACATTACAAATAAGCAAAATTTGCTGAAAATTATCCAACAACTGTTGAAGTAGTATGTTGACAACTGTTGATAGAGGTTCAATCTAGATTAAAAAGAAGCCTGGAACTAGGGATATGATTGCTGATGTCTTACTGGGTGGAAGCCTGGTCTCTCTCTCCTCTGTGGGGCAGGCCTCAATCCCGACTGTGTGGATCACCATCCCCTCCCCCCCACCACCTCCCACTGCCAGAAGAAGGCATTACAGATGAAGGCGCTGAGTTACATTTTGGGGAGAAGGGCACATCTGATCAGAGCACGCAGGAGCAAAATAAGAGGGAAGAAGAACTAGTGGAACACATCCTAGCCCACCAAGCCCCCAAGGACAATATTCTTGCTCAGAGCAAACCAATGCAGAGAGGGGACCATAGGGTTAGTCCTGACATGAGACAATAAGAATTAAGATGGCAAGTTGTCCACTCAAGTACTGTCCTCATGGAACCATAGTGCTATGGAGGATATAACTTGGAAAAGTGCAGGAATTGTGTCCAATTTGATCCCTGTACACTATGGTGAAACACTAAGGGTATGTAACAAATCAGAAAGGGGAGCAAAGCAATGAAATCCCAGGGGAATACCAGAAAGCACCC
>PVJH01024430.1:0-33828 GCA_004026705.1 Nesogale talazaci
TAAATTATTATGTCTTACACTGCCCGACACCTCCGTCAACCCACTCCTTTGATGCCCGTCCTCCAGATAGGAGGTTGCAGTTGGTTTTGTCTCTCTACCCCACCTTCTCTCCATCCATCCAGTAGTTCCAAAGTGTGCCCATCATTGGATAAAAGTAGATGACAGTTTTTTTAATCAAAAATCATTTTATTAGGGGCTCGTACATTATTTTTTCACAATGCATGAATAAATATACTGTGCCAAGCACCTTCGTATGTCCACTGCTGTCATCATTCTCCAAGCATTCTTTTCCATTGAGCCCTTGGTATCGGTTTTTTCATCCTTTCCCCTCTTCCAGTGCTCTCCCTTCCCCATCAACCCTCAATACTTTATAAATTTTTATTGTTCTGTCATGTCTTACAGTGCCTGATCTCTCCCCCAAGCCACTCGTTTGATGCCCATCGTTCAACTAGGATCTTCTGTGTATATCCTTGCAGTTGGTTCTGTCTCTCTACCCCACCTTCTCTCCACCCTTCCAAGAGCTCCAATATAACCCCTGGCCTGAAGGGGCTCATCTATCTTGGTTTCCCCATATCTCCAGCTCCCATCTATACTAGTGTACCTTCTCCAGTGCTTCTGAATTTGTAAGGAAGAGGTGGGACCATGGTGGTTGGGGGAAGGAAGGCTTCAGGAACTAGCGGAAACATCGCGGCCCTGTTGTACCTTGACTAATCTGTCTCTTCCCCTTGACTCCCCTGTAAAGGGGTGACCAATTACCCACCAGTGGGCCTTAGGTCTCCACCCTGCTCTCCCCCTCATTCGTGATGATATGATTCTTGTTCTTTGATGTTCGATACCTGCTCCCTTCAGCCCCTCTTCATCACGCATGCTGGCGTGCTTCTTCCATGTAGGCTTTGCTGTTTCTGCGCTGAATGGCGACTCGTTTATCTTCAGGTTTTTGAGACTCCAGACATTCAATCATTTGGTAACTGGGCACCATCGTTTCTTCTACTCTCTTTGCCTCTGTATCCATTTGTCTTCAGCGATATCAGAAGTCAATTGGTCCATTGATTTTGATTTTTGTTCTTTGATGCCTGATACTTGATTGTTTCAGCACCTCATGATTGCACAGGCAAGTGAGCTTATTTTATGGTGGGTTTTGCTGTTCCTGAGCTAGATGGCTGCTTGTTTATGCTCAAACCTTTAAGACCCCAGATGCTATATCTTTTGATAGCTGGGTACCATCAGCTTTCCTCACCACTCTTGCTCATGCTCCCACATGTCCTCAGTGGGCACCTTGGGGATGTGTGCACACAGTGATATGTTTTTTTTTTCTCCCCGTTTGATGTCTATTGCCTAGACCTTTCACTATCGCGTGGCCACGCTGGCTGTTGTGCTTCTTCTGTGTGGATGTGGTCTGTTCTCAAGTAAATGATCTATTATTTATCTTTAGGTTTTTAAGACCTCAGACGATATATCCTTTGATGACTGGGCACCATGAGCTATCTTCACCACATTTGCTTGTGCACCCATTTTACTTCAGTGATTGTGTTGGGCCAATGAGCCTCAAGGAATACCAGATTCGTAGTACAAAGTGTTCTTGCATTGAGGGAGCAACAGGGTGAGGGCTCAAAGTCCACTTGCTACCCTAGTATTTGGCCTATATATATGTTCTTAAATTTATTCCCACCTTATAATAGTTGTATTTATGTATGGACATACCTATGTTTAGGCCTCTGCAAGTGCCCTTTCCCTTCTAGCTCTTTCTTCTATTTCCTTCCATCTCCCTCCTGTCCCACGATTATGTTACACCTTCATTGGCTTTTCAGTGTTTCCTCACAGATTCATTGTCCTTGTTTAATCCTGACCAGGCCTCCCACACCCTCCTTTCCATAGATTCCAGACCACTTGTTGCTCCCTCTCCCTCAACCATGTGTTTGTCCACACCCCATTCTCCTCCCCTCTATCATTCCCCCAGGAGTCATCAGACCTGTCATTCTTTAACCTTGACTCTCTGACCAGGAGTTCTCCCTTCTTGATTTCATTTGGGTTTGTTTGTTTATTTGTTTGCTTGTTTGTTTTTTGGGGAGGCTCAGGGGGTCAGTCCACAATGCTTCCCTACCATGTGACTCCCAAAGTGTCCTGTGACACTGTCTGCTTCAGTGTGCCCCATCATGTTGGTGTTTGTCCAGTCCTTTCTGTAGCTCATAGAATCTCCAGAGGGATGTATTCCTCTGAGCATCATATGTCAGCGTGGAGCTTGGACCAGCTCTCTTCCTCTTCCTTCCTTCTTGACTTTGTCCCTGTGGGTGTGGGATGCTGTCCCCTCTCCCAACCTGTTCTCTGCCACGTCCACTACTAGGGATGGAATCCATTTGACTCTGGTTGTGTCTCCCTCTGTAGCTCTCTCTTTTCTTGGTTGGGTGCTTTGTGGTAGGAACTGCTTGCCCACTCTGGTTTCTGTTAAGACCAGTACTCTCCTCCTGGGTGGATTAGTGCCCCATTCCTTCTGTTATACTTTCACTTTTGAACTCCCTTTTCTCTCCTTATCCCCTCCACCCCCTCATCCTTCTTCCATTACTGTGTTGTACCCAATGTGTATCTCCCTGGGTTTGGTCCTCCCTCCTTCCCTTAACCTACATCTGGGACCAACTGTTATGGTATAGGAGTTTTCTCTTTTATACTGACCATACTGTTTCTACTTACCTCAGAGGGCTCATGCAGTAGTTATCCTTTTGTGATTGACTGACTTCGCTTAGCATATTTTCCTCCAGTTCTGGGTTTCATGATGTTTCCAGAGATGTGCCCGTCCACACACATGTTTCATGTGTTTCCAGAGATGTGTTTCATATGCTCGTCCGCACTTTTGAGTGAGGCATAGTACTCCATTGGGCGTATGTGCCAGAGTTTGCTGATCCATTCATCTACTGATGGAAATTTAGATTGCTTCCAACACTTTGCAATTGTGAATTATGCTGCAATAAACATTGGCGTGCATACCACTGGCTGTGGTTTATTTCTTGCCTCTTCTGAATATGTAACAAAGAGTGGGATAGCTGAATCATAGGATAACTCAACTTCCATTATCATTAAGTGTCGCCAGACTGTTTTCCATAGTGCCTGTACATATCTACACAACCGTCAGCAATGTAGAAGTGTTCCTATTTCGTCACATCCCCTCCAACATTTGTTGCACTCTGATTTTCTGATCTGGGCTAGTCTCAAGGGTGTTAGATGATATCTCATGTTTGTTTTGATCTGCATTTCTCTGATGGCTAGTGAGTGGGAGCATTTTGTCATATGTTTATTGGCCATATGGACCTCCTCTCTAGTGAAACTTCTTTTCAGTTCTCTATCCCATTTCTTCAAAGGGTTATCTGTTTTCATCTTCTTTCAGGAAATGAGGGTATTGTAGATTTTTGTAATAAGCCCGTTGTCTGTTGTACCATTGCTAAAAATCCTCTCCCAGTCTGTGGGTTGCCTGGTTACCCTCTTGGTAAAGTTCTTTGATGCACACATGTGTTTTATTCATAGTCAGTCCCATTTGTCGATTTCAGGTTTCCCTGCATGTGTACCCTGCCCTATTGCAGTTAACCTTTGCATTCCCTGGGTCAAGGTTCTTAGATTTTCCCCAATTCTCTCACTTATGGTCCTGATGGTTTGTGGTTTTACTTCTAGGTCCGTGATCCACCTCATTGTTCTCGTGCATGGGGTGAGGTAGAGATCCTGCTTCATTTTTCTACATGTAGATTTCCATTGTCTCCAACACGATTTGTTATATAGGGCATTAGCCTCCCACTTGTTTTTGTGGCCCTTGTCAAAAATCAGTTGTCTGTATGCTAACGGTTTTATTTCTGGTTTTCTATTCTTTTCCATTGATATGTGTATCTATCATTATGCCAGTACCACGCTGTTTTGACAACTGTGGCTTTGTACTATGTGTGAAAGTCAGATAAAGCCAGCCTTCCAACTGTGTTCTTATCCTTTAGGAGATAGCTGCTAATTCTGGGCTTTTTCCCTACCTCTATATGAACTTGGTGGTCAGTTTTTCCATTTCTCTGAAGAAGGTTGTTGGTATTTGGATCGGGATAGTGTTGCACTTATAAAGTGTCCTGGTATCTTTACTATATTGAGACTCCCAATCCATGAGCATTGGGAGCATTGGGAGCACTCCCAATCCATGAGCACAAACGGATATTCCTCCGTTTGTGGAGGACCCTTTTCGTTTCCTGTTTTGGGTTTTGTAGTTTTTCTTGTATAGGTCTTTTGTTTTTTTGGTTAGATATATCCCAAGGTACTTCAATTTATTCTTGGCTATTGTGAACGGTACTGCTTTCTTTCTCTCCTCTTCTGTCATCTTGTCAGATGTATAGAGCAGACCAATCAACTTCTGTATGTTGATCTTGTATCCTGCCACTCTTCCATATTCCTCTATTGCAGTTGGTACTCTGCTTGTGAAGCTCTTGGGATTTGCTATATACAGGATCCTGTCATCAGTGAATAATGATAATTTGACCTCCTCTTCTCCCATTTGGATACCTTGGATGTCTTTTCGTTGTCTTATGTTATTTGCTAAGACCTCCAGTACAATATTGAATAGTAGTGGGGATAAGGGGTATCCTTGTCTAGTCCCCTTCATCAGTGGGATTTATTTAGTCTTTACTCCATTGATATTATGTTAGCTGTTGGCTTCTCACAGATAGCTTGTATTAACTTGAGGAACTGTTCCATTCCTATCTGTCTGAGCGTCTTAATTAGGAAAGGGGCTGGATGTTGTCGAATGCTTTCTCTGCATCTATAGATATTATCATATGGTTCTCACACTTCATATTATCAATATAAGGTAAAATATTGATGGATTTACAGATGTTAAACCATCCATGCATCTCTGGGATGAATCCTACCTGATCCTGGTGGGTTATGCTTTTTATATATTTTTGCATTTTATTGGCCAATATCTTGTTGAAGATTTTTGCATCTATGTTCATTGAAGATATTGGTCTATAATTCTCTATTCCTGTGGGATCGCTTCCCTGTTTGGGTATCAAAGTTATACTTGCTTTATAAAATGTGTTGGGGAGTTTTCCATCCATTTCTATACTCTGGAAAACTTTGTGGAGGATTAGTGCCAGCTCCTCCCTGAAAGCCTTACAGAATTCATCAGTGAAGCCGTCTGGTCTAGGAGTTATTTTTTGTTAATAAATTCTTGATAACCATATCTATCTCTTCTCTTGTTATGGGTTTGTTTAGTTTTTTGACCTCTATCTGGAACAGCCTAGGGAGGAATCGTTTTTCCAGGTATTCGTCCATGTCTTCCAGATTGTTGAACTTGTTGGAGTATAGATTTTTCCTTTCTTTGGTCAGGACTGCCAGTGTCTTGTCAATTTTATCGATCCTTTCAAAGAACCAGTGTTTTGCTGCATTAATCATTTGCATTGTTTTTTTTGTCTTCCCAGTGGTTCAACTCTGCCCTAGTTTTTATTATTTCTTTTCTTTTAGTGTTGAAGGAATTATCCTGCTAACTCTGTTCTAGATGTTGGAGTTTTTGTGAAAATGTATCTGCCATAAGACTCTCTTCCTTTTTCATACATGCGCCTATTGCAATCAGACCACCTCTGATCCTTTGCAGGATCCCAGAGGTTTTGATATGAAGTATTCTCATTCTCTTTAATTTCTAGAAATGTTTTGATCTCCCTTCTAATCTGGGTCATTACCCATTCATGCGGCAGAAAGTTCATTATTCATCCTTCAACTCTTTGCCCTTGTTTTACTACTGGTCCTTTCATTAAACTCCAGCTTTATGGCATGGTGGTCAGAGAAGGACGTCTGTGTGATCTCTATGTGTTGGATTTTACTTATGCTTGACTTGTGTCCCAGCATGTGGTCAATTTTTGAAAATGTGCCATGTGGACTTGAGAAGAAGGTGTATTTTTTGCATTTGGATGGAAGGCCCTGAATATATCCATCAAACCTAATCATCTTATTGTGGTATTTAGTTCGATAGCCTCTTTGCTGAGCTTCTTTCTCAAAGATCTGTCTTTCTCTGATAGTGGTGTATTAAAGTCTCCTACTATAATTGTTGAGACTGTAACATTTTCTTTCATGGTCTGAATAGTCTGCTTGAAAAATTTCACGGTTCTCTCATTTGGCACATATATAATTATTGTGCACACTGTTTTCTGGTGAAGTGATTCCTTGAGCATTATAAAGTGCCCCTCCTTGTCTCTTTTTATGGCTTGAACCTTGAAGTCTGTTTTATCTGAGAAAAAACAGATCTATCTGCTTTTTTTGATTCACCATTAGCCTGATATAGCCTCTTCCAGCCTTTTATTCTTAGTTTATTCTTGTCTGCAAGCTTACGATGTGTTTCCTGCAGGAAACAGATTGATGCATTACGTTTCCCAAGCCAGTCAGCCAAACTTTATTTTAATGATGGAGTTCAGGCCATTGACATTTAGTGTTATTATTCCAATCTGGTGGGTTCATTGCTGGCCTTTTGTGGTTTTTGGTGTGTGTGTTTTCTTATTCCCCTTTTCATAGCTCTGCTGTGTTTTCATTGGGTGCTCCTTTATAGCTATGTTTTCTACCTGTGGCTGTATGCTCTTGTTGATTGGGGTTAGTCTGTTGGCTCCTGGGTGAGGTTGTAGTATAGGATGTTTTCCTGTTTGTGCTTGGTGGGTGTTGGTCTTCTGGCCACAGTGAGTCAGCAAGTGTTTTCCTCAGGGTTGAGTGTCTCATGGCATATTCTTTAAGTTTTTCCTTGTCTTGGAAGTCCCTTATTTCCCCATTTATATTGATAGATAGCTTTGCAGGGTAAAGAATTCTAGGGGAGGCATTGTTTTCCTTCAACTTCTGGAAGATATTGGTCCACTCTCTTCTCTTCTTCATGGTTTCTGTTGATAGAGCTGCACATATTCTTACCTGAGAGCCCTTATATGTGACCATCCTCTTTTCTCTTGCTGCTCTCAGGATTTTCGCTTTTTTCTCAAATTTGGGTAGTTTACTATTATATGTCCTGGTGAGTTCTTCCTGGACTCTAGTCTACTCGGTGTCCTCTCTGCTTCTTGTATGATAGACTGGTTCTCATTCATTAGGTCAGGGAAATTTTCTTTCAGAAATTCCCTTGTTAAATTAGCTGTTGATTTCTTCTCCTGCCTTGTTCTGGTAGGCCAATGATTTGGATGTTGTTTCTGTTCATTGCATCACTCATTGATCTCAGGTTTTCCTCTCTTTTATTATCTTGCTTGTCTTTCACGCTTATTGAGATAAACCTGATTGTCTTCAAGATCACTGATACCAGTCTCAGCGTCTTCCAATCTGTTCGTGAGATCAGCAACCCTGTGCACAGCTTCAGCTATTTTCTCTTGTTAACTCCTGTATTTCCCTCTGATATTTGATCCTCAATCCCTCTATTGTAGACTTCATTCCTTCTATTGTGTCCTTCATCCCCTCTATCATTTTATCCTTTGTCTGTGTAGCTTCCTTCATCTCTTTTATTTCTCCTATCAATCTTCTAAGAATTTCTTTTTGTGGCAGATCCACATCAGATTCTTTTATGAGTGTAATGCAATCTGTTGTTGTGGTTTGTCTTTCTTTTAACTTATTAGCTTTGATGTGGTATTATGTAGTTTATGTGATGCTTTTGAAGAGGTTGGTGCCATGTTCCTCAGTTACCAAATGCCCTTGTGTACTTTCAGAGTGATTGGTGTTGGTGTTTTCACAGGGTGCCTGTGTTTTACTATGGAGATTGGTCTGGTTGCTCTGTAGGCAGGTACTCTGTTGATGTAAAAGTCAGCTGACCGCTTGTTTCCACACAGATACCTGGGTACACAGACTCCCAGGCACACATACTCCCAGACACACACACACCCAGTCACAGACTTCCACACTGTACAGTGCAGCAGGTTCCCACCTCTGGCACTGAGGTTGTGGAAGTTCAGCTTAAGTCCTGAGTCAACCAGCTGTCCTCAATCCCACACAGATTCTGCGCACACAGGCTCCTCGGGGCAGACTCTGAGGCCCACAGACTCCCTGGCACACAGGCAACCCAGGCTCTCAGCTGCCAAGGCCGCAGAAGTTAGACTAAGGGACTGGATCAGACCAACTGAAACCTTGTTCCCCTACAGACTCCTGTGCACACAAGCTACTAGGCACAGATTCTGGGGGCCATAGGTTTCTGGGAACCCAGATTGGGGGTACATAGACTTCCACTCTGAGGAGTACAACAGCCTCCCTGCTCCTGCCCCAGGGCCTCAGCAGTTCAACTAAGACCCTGGGCCAGCCAGCTTACCACTTGTTCCCACACAGGGTCCATGAACATATGTTCCTGGTGACAGACTTTGGGGCACACAGGCTCCAAGATACTCATACTCCCCAACACACAGACTTCAAGACACACAAACAACACAGACTCCCAACTGCCAAGGCCTCATAAGTTAAAATAATGTCCTGGACAAAGCCAGTTATACCCTTGTTCCCCCACAGACTTCTGTACACACAGGCTCCTGGGGATAGACTCAGGATCTCACAAGATCCTGAGGACAGACTCAGGGACACACAAGCACCTGGGGACCCAGGCTTAGTGGCTCAGAGACTCCCAGGCACACAATAGGCTCCCAACTTGCCGTGGGCAATAAGCAATGGTTCAGACACCCAGATTCCCATTGTCTGCCCTGCTCCAGCAGTAGGAAAAGCAGGGCAGCTCAGGACCCACACTAGAGAAAGTGGGTGGCGGCCCACCAGGCAGTACAAGATCAATGCCACCCAAGACTCAAGAGACCTGGCTCCCACACTAGGGAAGGCGGGAGGAGGACCGCAGGGCAGAGCAGACTCAAGTGGCCAGGCTCCCCAGCTAGGAGAGACCGGAGAAGGTCCGCAGAGGCCCGCGAGACTCAAGTAGCCAGGCTCCCCAGCTAAGGAAGGCAGCGTTGAAAAGTTCCTACATGGCCCTCCTTTCTGGCCGTGTCTGTTCGGAGGGATACTTGAGCCTCCGTGGGCTCAGATCAGGGGAATGGTTTGCTGGGAGTGCTGGGCCGCTCCCTGGGGTCAGGTCCCTGTAATAGTGGGGTCGAATCCCCACTGACACGGCAAGCGTGGCTGCCTGGGGGCAGGAGGTGGTCCAGGCACTGGACGTGGGTGCACTGGCCTCAGGCAGTGGAAACCGCCTGCGGTTCGACCATGGGTGTCTGGAGGGAGGGTGCTGAGCCCGCCGGCACAGTCGCCTTTATCCCCCTACATGGAGGAGATCCATGGGAGACACACACTTCCCTCAGGATGGTGTGGGTAGTGGATCGCCTCTTTGGGTGTGTTGTGTTCTGGTCTAGCCCTGGGGGGCTCCACACGAAGGCTGTCCTGTTCGCAGGACCCGGGTTAGGCAGTGGATCGGGGACGGTCCTGGCTGGCGGGATGGTGCACAAAGGTTGGCCCACGGCGGGAAATCTCCAATACATGGACCCAGACCTCTCGGGCTTAAAAGAAAGCGGATGTGGGGCAGGGGTCCCCTCCTGGCCAGAGAGAGAGCCTCATAGGGACCTTCCACTCACCAGAGCACTTCCACGAGGCCTCCTGGACACCAAACTTACCAGAGCTTCCCATTTGGCTACTTACATTGACACCATCTTGGACCCTCCCCATGACAGTTATTTATAAGGGAATTTTAATAGTCAATCATGGTATGAAACATTTTAAACTATCAAATGACTACTTCCTTTCTAATGCTTGTTTCACTGGAAATTGAAGAGCAGATGAAAAAAAACATCATTTATCTGGTCTGTCTCCAATTAGCAGAATACAAAATACACATACTATCTAAAATATTTATCATAATATTCAGATACATATTTTTATAATCAATAAAATACCTATCAGTAATCAATTAAAGCATAATAGAGTTTATTTATTTTGAAGTGGTGCAAAATGAAATGCACAGAGTTTGGGATAAGGTTATGTACTTCAGAAATGTGTATACCTACTTTATTCAACTAAGGGAAAATATGATGTGAAAAGATCGTAAACAAGTATTTTCCTCATAGCTTAAGATCTCTGTGTTAGTACCAATGGACAATGATCATTTATGGTAATTTACAGAAATGTTGCTATAATCATATGAGTGATGATCCATAGGATATCAGTGGCTGATTTTTGAAATTAGATCACCAAATCTTTCTTCAGAGGAATATCCAACTAAATTAAAAATCTCAACCTCTAATTTAGCACTGGAGCTTTGTCCTGTTGTTGAACTCCCGAAATGAAACTGGATTGATAGCGTCAGTTGTTCATCTGATTGGGATGAAGAATGGATATTATAGGTAAAATAAAATAGTAGTACATATCCAAGAAATCAATGTCTCTGTACTTCTATGCACAAGTTTTCAGACTACAATATAGAGAGATTTTCTCCAAAACCCAAACCAAACGCCCCACCATCTCGTCAATGCTGCCTCAGAGTAGTGCACTGTTCACCGGAGAAGAAAGCCCCATCTTTTTCCCTCCTAACGGCTGCTGGATTTGAACCACCAACCACAGAGACCACAGTGTAATGTGCAACCATAATAACTAATGTATAGAACTTTCTAAAACTAATAGAATGTTTAATCTTGAATTTGTTTCCTGTGTACATGTCCCTTATACCACTTATTTAGATTATGTATTTGTTTGATGGTGTCTGTATGCTGCACAAGTGGTTGACACATTATACTGCTAACAGAAAGACTGGCATTTTGAATCCATCTAGACATGCCTTGGAAGGAAAATAAGTTAAATTACCTCTGCAATAATAACAAAATCAGCTAATGAAAAGCTTATGGAACACAGCTCTACCCTGACATTCAATGGCAACTCATAAACAAACAAACAAAACCCATAAGCACCCTACCCTCAAGTTATATCAATTTACAATAACCCTATAGGATAGGGTAGAACTGCCGCCTGTGAGCTTTTAAGACTATAACTCTTTATGGGGAGAAAAAGCCCATCTTGCCCTATGGAGTAGCTGGGGGATTCAAGCTGTGAACCTTGTGGGTAGCAGAGCAACACCTAACCTTTACACCACCAGATCTCCTTCAGTGCCCATTAGTAACTGGTAGTTTGTTATGTCATTAAGTTTATCAATCAAGGATCACCTTGAGCATGTAAAACAGTCAGTATTTTCATTTTGCCTGTTAATTATTCTCTTTAATTCAGTAATCTTTTGAAAAATCTTCAAAATTTATTATAGAAATTATGAAAATATAAATACAAACATATGTACTTTCTATTTACATATTTTTGCTCACACAGCACTCCAATTATTGAGAATGACTCCCTCTTATATTTTCTAGCAAACTCGTACTCCTATATTGTTCCAATTTTAGTATATGTGCTGCTGAAGCGAGCACAAACTCTTACTGCTTTGTTGCAGCAATCATTTCTCCTTTTTTTCTCAATGATTGCAATTTGAAAATAAATGCTTGTTCTTCATGATCGATTTTGCTATTTTATTTTACACTTCTCATTATTCATTCTACTTAAATTGTGTTTTAATATATCTCATTCTTCTGATTATAGATGTCTTCATATTTATATAAATTCACATTATACTATATTTACTAAAACATCATGAGATATATAAATTAAACATGTCTAAAGATTTTTGTTTGAATCTTCTTTTGACTTACCTAATAATATCTTTCCTATTCAAAGATTCATGAAACAATATGTATAGAATCCATTAACCCAGATGAGTTCCTGTACATGAAAATATTTTTTAAAAACAGAACTTGTTTGAGCTTTTTCATGAATACAGGTTATTTGACAAATTCTGTTTCTTTTTGTTTAGATAAAAGTTATCAAATACTTTTATTTTTATCAAAATAGTATTTCTAGCAGGCGTCCTTTGACTCAATAAATACTTAGCAAAATGGCATATGTAAGCTCTAAGACAGATAAGAACTGCAATAGACATGTTCTAAACTACTTTGATGTTACTATATCACAATTTTGATCCCCACTAAGGTTTTAAAACTTGGCTTTTTAAGTGTATTTTTATCATGTAATAAGAAAAAAACGTATATAGTAAAATATCTATAGCTTGATATGGCTCTTCTAATACTCCTGTCACTTCCACCAAATGAGGGCATGATGGCATGCAAATAAGGGGTAGAGAAGTCATAGGAAGACATTGGTGAGTTTTGCCTTCTCATTGGCTATCTCAGAAGCAGGAAGAGAGAATACCTTGAACACGAGAATTAAGAGGCATGATTGCCTGGGATCCCTGCATAAAGGACCATGAAGAAAAAGCTGTGACAGCAGTGATTATGAAGCAGAACAGCTTGCTTTCCAGCTCATAGAAGCGGTAAAGCTGAAAGTCTACAGTTAAGATTCCAGCTTGCAGAGTGGAATGCCTTTTGTATTTTATAAGCATTAGAGGATATTTGTAACAGAAGCCTGAGGCTGAGTAATGGTGAGCCCAAGGAACCATGGATAAGAGGCTGTGGAACAGCACGTGAAGAATAAATACAGATAAAAACTTTCTGATTCTGATTTAGATTAATCTGAAAAATTCCTGGGGAGCCCTGGTGGCAGAGCGGATAATGTGCTGAGCTGTGATTCTCAGGGTCAGAAGTTGGAAACCTCCAGCAGCTGTGGAGACAGAGAGGGCTTTCTCCTCCAGTCTGCAACAATAGTCTCAGAATCACGAAGAGATAACTTTGACTTGGACGCGACTCAGTAAGGTGATAACTTACCTGACTAATAAACCCATTAAGTGAGAGTATTTTATGTTGAGTTCTGTGTTGCCAAAACAATAAATCATCAAGCTCATCAGAGTGGTACAGTGTTCTGGAAGGGATCACTAGTGTCCACATAAATCCAAATACCACAAGTTGAAAATACAGGCCTGTCTACCACAGAGAAGTCATCTTTGTTCAAATATGAAGCTAAGTTCTATTGTGTGTAGAATGTTATATATGGCTTTGACACAATTTCCTTGGTGTTAAATCATCTTTTGATTCAGAACTGGTAACTTTCTTCTTCTTTTTTTAACTATTGCATCGCAAGGGAAATTCACCATATTGTAAGTCACTAAGATTGCAAAATATTATGTGATTTAAACAAGATCAACATTTGATGATGGTTTTTAGTTTGACTTTAAACAATTTAAAGTATCACATACTAAACAAATGCTTATTTTCAATGAAAAGTAATGAAACAACAGCAAAAGATAACCATCTAATAGAACTTAAACTGTTGTTCAAAATTAATTAGATATGTTTTTTAAAAAGTAAAATTAAAAAAAAAAAGGTAAAGCGACATCCCCTTACAGAGGGGTTGCAGGAAGGAGATGAGCCAGTCAAGGTACAGTGTAGTAGCAAGGAAATATGCAACTTTCCTCTGGTTCTCAAATGCTTCCTCCCACCCACTATCATGATCCCAATTCTACCTGACAGATTCAGCTAGAACAGGGATGTACACTGGAGTTGGAAAGAGGCAGAATTCAGGAGAAATAATCCCTTCAGGACCAGTGGTGGGAGAGGTGATATCGGAAGTGTAGATGGATGGTGGAATAGAAAGGGGGAACCAATTCCAGGGATCTATGTTTAACTTCTTCTCTAGGGTATGAACAACAGAGAAGTGAGTAAAGGGACACATTGACAGTATACAATATGAAAAAGTAATAAAAATTTGTAAATTATTAAGGGTTCATGGGAGAGGGGGAGTGGGAGGGAGGGGAAATATGGGGACGTAGGTAGAGGGAGAATGTTTTGAGAGTGGTGATGGCAACAAATGTGCAAATGTGGTCTGCATACAATTAATGTATGTATGGATCATGATGAGAGTTGTATGAGCCCCCAATAAAATGACTTATTAAAAAAAGGAGGGAGAAGGAGGAGCTTATACCAAGGCCTCAAGTAGAAAATATTTGGAACTGAAGATGACAACACGTGTACTAATGTGTTTGATGCAAATTATATATTGAATTTTATAAAAGCTGTAAAAGCCCCCAATAAAATCATTGAAGAAAGAAAAAAAGAAAATGATGATGGCAACATATGTACATATGTGGTTGGCATAATGAATTGATGTATGGATTATGATAAGAGCTGTAAAAGCCTCTAATAAAATGATTTTTTTAAATATGCAAAAAAGTAAAACACATATACTTTATCCAAATATTGCAACCTCAGTTATGAAATAAAAGTGAAAGAAAAAGCATTAAATTTTCTTTTAAATTGATGTTTGACAATATTTTACATATATGGATGAAAAGTATAAATAGAAAAAAAGAAAAGTATAAATAATAATAACTGTTCTTTGTTGAAATTCAATTCATTTCCAACTTGGCTGATTCCAATTTGATCACTGAAATAGATTACCTACTAATAATTAGTAATCATAAATATAATTATTCTTTGCTGATTTACAATATAGTCCAAATGAAAATGAATCCATATATCTATAACAGCCAAGAGTTTATGCACATTTCACAAAGCACTTTTGCTATAACTTAATCTTTCCCATTTTGTTGTCATAACTTCACAGAGACTTCAACTTTTCTTTATGGTCATAGTGTCTCAGGTCTACTTTCTTCCTTTCCCCGTCAGAAGCCATGCTTTAAATACTAACAGCACTACTCTAATATGGCTTCCTGGCTTCCCAAGAACTCAGCCCACACATCTACTTACAAAAAACTAAATTAACTGAAGTTTCTTCTCACAATGGCTTTTTAAAATAAGCCATGAGATTCCAGGCTGATTATTGAACATTTTCTTCACCTTGATGGATATGTGTTCAAACACTGACCTATCGAATCACTTAGAGATATATTAAGGGCTTGGCCATTGTTTAGTTCCTCAAATTATTTTCATTTCTTTTATGAATCTCTTCATGTGCTCAACAAAAATAAGATATAAATTTATCCTGATGCCAGACATTTCACGATCCACAATGTAGGGATTGTGAAAAACAATGTAGGGATTTTTTTTTTTCCCTTCAGAACTGAAGTGAGATGTGCCTGCTCTCTGAATGTCAGAGGCATTACCTTCAAGAAGACAAACTGAGTAAGTAGATAGGAATTACGTCAGAGGAGAGATTAAAATTGTATTTTAAAAGTGTTGTGTGTATTCAGTAAACAGAGAATTACCTCCTCTGCTAAGGTGTTGTTTCCCATGTTTATAAATTAAACATGGTATGTCTACAGACCTAGTTAAAATATTTTGTTAGCACTTCCAATCTCTGTCATTTGATTCAGAAGGAAAAAATCATGTATGTCCACATTAGCTTTCTAACTAATCTAAACCTGAAAAATTAGAAGTATATACATACAGTTTATATAAATATAATTTTCTTTCTTCAAAAAGATATGGCATTGAAATTTTTGTCAAAAGCTGTTATCAATAAATATATTCTTGAATATATTCTGTTCTTGGAGGATAACAAATTAATTTTATAAAATACCATGTGAATTTAGATTTAGGAAATATATTGTTGCTCATAAAAAATCATATTAATTTTGAAAGAGATGGACACACATTGATAAAATAATAGCACATATTGTACAGAATTCAGTCTTATGCTTGCAATTCCTTCAGTATACAAATTATAAATTAATAAAATTAAGGGGGGACTATTTCAATGATATAAAAATTGTCAAAATTGCTATAGAGTAGAAGCACCACAGAGTAGTCACTGTGATCTTTATTCTCAATAAATGTATGGGCACAAAATTCAAAAGACAATATTTAAAATGTCAATAAACATGGCCAAGAAGTCAATGTACTACTTGTTTTGGCCTAAAAGTTAGATAAAGCAAGTATTAGTTATAGGTACTTATGTCCTCTACCTATTGTCTTATAGGATTGTGAAAGTTGGACATTGAATATGGAAGAGTGCAGAATGCATTTGCAAGATGTATTTAAATTATGACAAAGAGTATGGAAATTACTATGGACTTTTATACACATTCAAATGTCTGCTAAGTCAATAAAACACAGGTATCGTGGTAGTTTCTTCATTCAGCCAAAATACATCTGACATCAGAAAGATCTCCCACCCAATGTACCCTTCTGTATTCAATTTCAGTTTTGAAAAGTTCCTTATCAGTGTCTTTTTACAACAATTTTTGACATATTTTCAGCATTTTTGCATTAGTGACCCATTTCTTCACTCTATGTATTCAAGACTCTTTTGAATGGGCACAAAGGAGGATCTTTTCCTGTTGCCTAGTCAGTAGTTAGCAGTCTTCCAAATTTGTTAGCAAAGATAAGTGAGCACCTTTGGGACTGTAAGATTTTGTTGAAATATTTCAATTGATAGTCCATAAATTTCTTGAGTCATGATTTTCACCAATGTCTTCAGCACAACTTGAAAGTCTTCTTTCAATATTTTTCTTGATACTGTCTACTGAAATGGCTGAACATAGACTAATATTTTTGTTGGAGTAATTCTATATATCTTCCCATTTTCTTTCAATGATTCCTTCACAGTTCAATATTTTGACAATACAGTACTATAGAGTACTACAGTTTGAAGATAACATTTTTTCCTCAGATATTTCATCATGAGATATTATAAGCATATTGTTCACTTTTGCTTTTCTAACCGGAGGTCTTTACACATGTAATTACAATGTGTTACTCTGTCTTACTGAGCAGCTCTTTGACATTTTCTGTTAAGCTCTTTTATCATTCATTCCAGCCTCTTTAGCTTCTCTGCATTCAAGATCAAGTTTCAGAGTCTCTTCTGGCAGTTGTTTTATTATTTTCTTTCTTTGCTGTTCTTTTAGTAACTTCTTACTTTCCTCATGTGTAATAGTTTTAATGCCATACCACAACTCATTCATCCAGTCAATCATTTGTATTCATGTGTCAAATCTCGACTTTCGATTCAGGTGGAATATACTTATAATGGAATTTTATATTTGTATTATTTTATTTTTTAGATTTAATTTAGACTCATAAAAGACCAATTGATGATGTGTTCAAAAGCAGCCTCTCCCAGGCCTTTATCTAACTTGAGATGTTTGCTTTTCTGTGCTCTGGATATTAGACTAGAGTTACTTAGCAAACCAAGTGAAAGAAGCTCATATTTCTGTCTACCCAAATGAAAGTTGACTCAAGAGAATGCAGAAATCATCAACTGAGATCATTAGGGTAACAGAAAATTAAAATTTTGTTAAGGTATTTAAAAAATGGTTGTTGAAGTACATTGGTAGGTAGCTACCAAAAATTGAAGCTAGATGCCAAAGAGGACTTAGGAAAGAAGGTGGTATGATAAGTCTTGAATAAAAACAAAGAATACCAGCAAGATAAAAACTGTGTTTTATTTACTATTTAGAATTTCTTTCATTTGTTTCCACAGATGCTGTCAAACTGATTCTTGGGAATTCCTTCCATGTATATAATCAGTTTTGTTGTTGAGAAATGTGTCTGTAATGAATAAATAGTTTTACAAAATTCAATTACAGATGCTCCAGGATAGTTTCTATCACCAAGGACCATTTTTAACCAAAACATACTTCCTTTTTGATTTCTAATTCTTACATACTAATCATCAATTATTTTTAATTATTTAATTTGGGGCTTGTACATCACTATTCACAATACATAAGTACATATATTCTGCCAAGCACCTTCACATACCTGCTGCCATCATCATTCTCCAAATATCTGCTTTTCTACTTGAGCCCTTGATATCAGCTTCTCATCCTTTCTCCTCCATTCTTGCTACCCCCTCCCCTATCAACCCTCAATAATTTATAAATTATTATTGTTTTGTCATATCTTTATACTGCCTGATGTCTCCCCTGGCCCACTCATCCAATATCTGTCCTCTAGATAGAAGGTTATGTGTAGATCCTTATAGTTGGCTCCCTCTCTCTACCCCACCTTCCCTCCACCCATCCAGTAACTCCACTCTCACCACTGGCTCTGAAGGGCTCACCTGTCCTGGGTTCCCCATATTTCCAATTCCCATCTCTCCCAGTGTACCACCTCCAGTCCAGCTGGATTTGTAAGGTAAAATTGGGACCATGATAGTTGGGGAGAAGAAGACTTCAAGAACTAGAGCAAAGTTGTATGCTTCATCGCTACCTCACTATATCTTTATTGAATGTCTGATCAATTTCATATTGCATATTTTAGTAGAAATTTTCAATTTCTTTAACCTTGATTTTAATGGTTGGCATGTAAATTTGAATTATAATCCTATTAACAAATCTTCCTTCTAGGCATATGAATATTAACTAAAACTGACAGCATTGTACTTTACAATTAATTTTAAATCTTTTTAATGATAATTGTGATATCTTTTGTCTCTGCTATTCAAAGTATATTTAGCGAAATGATGACTTCTAATGTTCCTATATTTATATTTTATAACTTTGTAAACTTTGTGACTTGAATCACAGTTAAATATGATACTTGGCCAATTATCTTCCCTTTTGACCAACCTAAATTTGCTCTAGGCTTAAATATTTCTTGCTTATTCCACAACAGAAATTTCATCTCTTGCTTTTTAAATATTGTGGGTGATCTTTTATTCTCACCCCTTTTTTTAGGTCATTTTATTGTGTGCTCTTAGAGCTCTTAAATAGACCATACTTCAATTGTACCAAGCTTATATGTATATATGAAAATATTTATCAGTATTTTCTAAACATTTACTTTTTATTTGAGTCCTGGCTATCCACTCATCTTTTAACCCTTCCTTCCTGCCTCCAACTACGTGACCTCTTGATAAATTGTAAATCATTTTCACATCTTACACCAACTGCTCTCTTTCTTTCCCCGTGGTTTATTTCCCTTACATCTCCCTACATACTCCCTACCTGCCTGATATCACTACTCCCATTTCTGTTACGTGGGGCTTTATCTGACCTAGACTATGTGCATCCTGAGTTCTTTTTAAAATCATTTTATTTGGGACTTCAGCAGAGATCCAAAGTCCATCCCCTCCCTCCGTGTATTGCCATGTTAATATATGTACATATACCATTAACTAGATTTTATGAATTCATATATTTACACATGTGAATACCTATGTTTAAACATCTATTTATAGTTTTTCTTCCTAGATCTTTCCTCTATTTCCTTTTAACTTCCTCCTTTTCCATCATCATGCTCACCCTTCTGCCTCTAGGCAATTGCTCTCAGCTAGATTGAAGTTGCTCCAACACCCCCAGGTGCTCTAAGTCCTCCTCGTTGCTGATTTTAATTCCCTAGTTGTTTTCCTGTCTATGGCATTGTTGCTCGCCATTCCCTTCCTCTGCTTTCTCCTCCTCCTAGATCCCTTCTGAACCATCGCTCCTGTGGCATTCTTCACAGTCCTATTGCATGGTCCTTGATCCTGCTTTGCATGTATTGTATAGGTAGGAAAACCAACAATAAAGTAGACAGTATAAAAAGAAAATTTTAAAAATTGAATCAAAAGAATAAAAAAAGTAAAAGGAAAGCATATATATGATAACCATAATTAGCAAAAAATCTCCCCCAAAACATACATAATTCCAGATGTCTCTCCTGACCTCTATGACTATCCCCCTACTGCTGGTAGGGGTTTCTGGGAACTGATACTCCTAAACGAAGTCTGTTTTTGGTGCTTCTCAGGACTTTTATGACTTGACTTTGCTCCTGTTGCTGATCTGTTTTGTCCCTTCTTGGTTCACTCTGCTGTTATGGGTGCAGACTGAACTTACTCCTTGCCTTATGTCCCCAGTGTTGTACTCTGTCGTGTTAAATTCCATTGAGGAGACATCATGTTGTAAGATGTTGTCAGCCCTGCAGTCCTCTCTGTGTGCTTTAGCAGCTCTGTGCAGGGATGTCATCCTTAGAATTTGGGGTGTGTGCCAATATGGGGTCTTGATCCTCACTGTCTCTTTTTTCCATTTAGTTTACTTCCAGGTGGGTGTGGCAGGCCAGACCCTCTCCCCAATCTGTAACTTTAGTGTTGTCTTCAATGGCACATACTTCTAGGGAGATGTTCAGTTTAGCAGTTATTGGGGCTGGCCCTGTAACCCACTCTGTTCATGTATCACTCCATGTGGTTACATTGCCCTCAAGGTTTGGTGCATTGTGTTGGACTCTGCATACATAGTCCCTATTCTGTTGTGACATAAACAACACTCCACCTTGGGCAGACTAGTGTTCTCCTCTCCAAATGTCATCATCTCCCCCTTTTCCTTTCTTTCTTTCTCTCTTCCCTCTCCCCCATTTTCCTTTCTTTGGGTTGGAGTGATATGAACATACCTAGGTTGGGTCTGCCTGAACCTCCACCCATATAGTGTGAGATAAGTGGCTTTTCTTCTGTACATACTGTGCTGATTGCACTTGCCTCAGGGAACTCATGCTGTATTTGTTCTTTGTGATTGACTAAATTCTATTAGCATTATTTCCTCCACCTCTTCCCACCAGGTGCTTAATGTGCTCATCACTGCTTTTTAGTGCTGTGTTGTATTCCATTGTGTGTATGCATCATAGTTTTCTACTCATTTATCAGTAGAAGCTTAATTCTTTGAGACTTGGTATTGAACCACACTGTAGGTGTGGCTATTTTTAATAAACACTGTAGGTCAGGTAACTGATCCTGTTCTATTTCTTATCTCTTCTTAGCACATGCCCACTAAAAGGATAGCTGGGTCATAAGGTAGCAACATTTCCATTTGCTTTAAATATCGCCAGATCACTTTCCACAGAGTTTGTTGTTATCTTCCAGACCACCAGCAGTGGAGGAGTGTTCCTATCTCAACACATTCCTTACAGCACTTGTTGCTCTCTGATTTTGGCTACACTCAAGGGTATTAGGTGGCATTTCATGATTGTTTTAGTTTGCATTTCTCTGATGGCTAATGATCGGCAGCGTTTCCGCAAATGTTTATTAGTCATTCAGGTCTCCTCCCTAGTGAAACGTCTGTTCAGGTTTTTTGTCCACTTCCTCAGGGTGTTAACTATTTTCTTTTTGCTGGCTGGAAGGGGTGGTATAATAGATTTTAATAATAAGCCCTTTTTCTGTTGTGTAATTGCTAAGAATCCATTCCCAGTCTGTGGGTTTTCTTGTTACTCTGTTGGTGAAGTCTTTCGATGCACACAGGTGTTTTATCCTTAGTATAAGGATTTCAAATTCACCTGTGTGTACACGCTTCCTTATTGAAATTAACCTATGTATTCCCTGAACCAAGGTTCTCAAGTTTGTCCCAATTCCTTCTTTGTTGAGCTTGATACTTTCAGGTTTTACCTCTACATCTGTGATCCACCCTGAGTTTGTTCTTATGCATGTGGTAAGGTACGGAGCTTGTATCATTTTTCTGTAATTGGATATCCATTGTTTTCCAGCACCAGTTAGCAAATAGGGGATCCACCTCCAACTTGATGTTTTGGGGGCCCTTGTCTAAAATCAGTTGTCTGTATGTTTATTTTTGGACTGTTCTTTTCTATGGGTCTGAGTATCTTTTCATCATTTTAGTACCACACGGTTTTGATCACTGTGACTGTATATGAGGTATTAAAGTCAGGCAAGTAGAGCCTTCAATTTTGTCTTTCTTAAGGAGTTCTCTGCTAATTCTGGGCTTCTTCCCTCTTCATTTGAAATTTGTGGTCAGTTTTTCCAATTCTTTGAAGAACTTTGTTGGTATTTGAACAGGACACCTTTAAACTTGTATAGTGCCTTGTGTAAGACTTATATCTTTACTATATTGTGTCTTCCAATCCATAAGTATGGATACTCTGGTTTCTCTTCAGATCATATAAATCTTTCGCCTTTTACCAGTCCATAAGCATGGAATTTCTTCCATTTGTGGGGATCACTTTTGGGTTCTTGTAGAAGGGTCCGATAGTTTCCCTTGTATAATTCTTTTGTTTTGGGGGCTAGGTATATACCTAGATATTTCCATTTGTTCTTGGCTATTGTGAGGTGTGCTGCCTTCTTGATCTCCTATTCCGTGGTCTTGTCTAATATATATAGCAAACCAATAGTTTTCTTTTCATTGATTTTGTATCTTGCCACACTTGATATTCCACTATCCCTGCTCGTACTCCTGTTGTAGAGTTGGATTTTCAATGTATGGAATCATGTCCTCTGCAAATAGTTATAGTTTCACCTCTTCCTATCCCAGCTAGATACCTTATTTTTTTTTGGAGGGGACATTACTGCCTTCTGTCGGGAGTGGGAGGCCCAGGCTTGGAAGCTGCTTCTGGATTTGAACCCACCAAGCCAGTGGGCTGCAGTCCTACACTCAACCACTACGCCACCAGGGCTCAGCCCATTAGATACATTTACTATCCTTCCATCGCCTAATGTTGTTAGTTATAACCGCTAACACAATGTTGACTGAAGTGCAGACAAGGGGTATCCTTCTTTGGTGCCCTCTTTCAGTAGGATTGTTTTCATCTTTTCTCCATTGATTATGCTGTTGGCAAATGGCTTTTCATAGATAGCTTGTATTTACTTGAGGAATTTTCCTTTATTCCTATCTTCTTGATTGTCTTAATTAATGGGTTTTTGATGCTGTCAAATACTTTTTCTACATTCATTGCTGTTATCAGGAGGTTCTTATCTTTTTTTTAATGTGGCAAATAATGTTTATGTATTTTTAGATGTTGAACCATCTCTGCATCACTAGAGTAAATTTCATCTCCTCATGATGGATAATATATTTTATATATTTTAGAATGCTAAAGGTCAATATTTTGTTAAAGATTTTAAAACTGATGTTCATTAGAAAAACCTGTATGCAATTCTGTATTCCTGTGATGTCCTTGCTCTCTTCGGGTATCAAAGTTATATTGGCTTCTTAGAATGAGTTTGTGAGTTTGCTGTATTTTTCTCTGCTCTGGAATAATTTGTGGAGAATTTGTGTCATGTCTTCCTTGAATACTTGGTAGAATTCTCCTCTGAAGCTGTCTGGTTCAGATTCTTTTCGTTGGAAGTTTCCAAGTATTTTTCCATGTCTTCCAGTTTGTTGAATTCATTAGAATACAGATTTTCATAGTACTTGGTGATTATCCTTTGAATTACACTGAGGTCCATTGTAATTTGCTCAGCTTCATAAACTCATCCTATTATGAAGCAAACTATTGATGTTTGCTACTTCCTTGCTTTGTTGGGTTTGCTACCAGTCTGTGGATTCTGTTGATTCTTTCAAAGTATCACCTTTTTGCTACATTGATTTGTTTTTATTGAACTCTTGTATTCACACTTGTTTAACTCTGCCCTGATTTTTCCTATTTCTGTTCTTTTGCTATTTAAGGGATTGTGTTGTTAATTCTGTTCTAGTTGCTGGAGTTTGGTGATAGTGTATCAATCATATGTCTCTCTTCCTTTGTCATATATGGCCAGATATATGGCCATATATGGCCAGCTTAGAGAGTTTCAACAAGTTATTTAGTTGCTTCTTGTGTGAAATCACAGGGAGAGGTCTGAACCAGACCCTACTACACTGAAGCTATTTTTAACACCCAGCCTCCCAATATTGGCACCATTAATTTTCTGGTCTAGCAACAGGTGCCTGACAGGTGATTCTACCTGAATGCTCTCTTGACTTCCTTCTCTTTATTATTATCTTTACACAATTATTATGATTATCTTCTCTTTTCTGTTTCATTTTATTTTTTCTTGTTTACGTAGGATTTTTTGGTTAATGAAATGCAGAAAAAGTATGTGTATACAGACAATCATTCATACACTGTTTATCAGGTACCAGGGGTGGAAGGTTGAGCATAATGAGGGGATGATGAATATGGGAAGGGGAATGAAGCACAAGAACTTATTTATTTATTTATTTTTACTTCTTTTTTTGGGGGGCATCACTGCTCTCCGGTGGTGGGAGTAGGAGGCCCAGCCCCACTGCTGGAATTGAACCTCCGTCCCAGTGTGTCGCAGTTCCACACACAACCACTACGTCACCAGGGCTCACCCCAAGAACTTATTGCAATGCTATATATACTATTCTCAAACGTGATTTGACAATTACATAAATGATATTTGAAATCTATATGAAGAATACTACTAATAAAAAGGGAAACCCAAATTGACTCCTGAATACTATGGGTGAAGGAGAAAAGGTTTTTGCTTAGAGGAACTGAGTTTATATTAATGGTAGTGAAACAATTTGGAAAAATATATGAATAATGGTTACACAACAGAGTATAATTAGTAGCGCTGAGTTGTACATATAGTGAGTGCTGAACTGGATGCTTCAAATGAAACATTTTTGCCAGAGTTATAAAAATAATAATTGCACTAATAATCAGTACAAGGAAGGAGAAAATGTTCTGAATTTGATTGTGGCAATGATTGTACAACTCTTCTTGTTATGACTCATCTATTGAATTGTATGATATGTGGATGAAGTGCCAATAAAACTCTAAAGGAAAAATAGAGTTTTAAATTTTGATTTAAATCAGTGTTAATTAGAAAATATCGGTGTACCTCTATTTGCAAAATGATGACACCTCATAATAGCATCAAGTTAATCATATAAAATCTCATATTTTTAATTCATATGGATCTGGGTAAAGGTATGTTTATATGAGAAAAATCATAGTTAAGTTATTACACTATAACATGCAATACATGTTAACTGACCTCTGTTTTTTTATTATAAAAATTGCTGTTAGAAATATAACTATTATTGCAGGAACCACAACAAAATATTTGTTCAAATGGAGGTAGCTTCAACATAATTTATTTTGAGATAACTTTCATTGTATGTTGCAGTATAAAAAATTAGCAGACAGAAAGGCAAACCATAGAAAAGGAATTTGAAATATTATATGATATCATTTCACTGTTCATCATACTTTGGGTTCATAGGACTGAACCTGTGAGTGCCTTAGCTTATAGTTCATTGGTTGTTTGTTTTGTGCATAAAAATGGGAGAGGAAAACTTGTATATTTATATTACACATTTTTTAAAATAAATGTGAGGCATATTAGTGAGGAGAGCTAATGACCAACAGCACAAAATACAAAGAGTCCAAGATGACAATAAAGGGCTCCTGAACACCTTAGGGTCCAAATAAGAGAAGGACAAATAGTGTAGTAGTAGAGAAATTACATTTCAGATGTGGCAGTTCATAGTTGACCTAATGACAAGGTTGATTATTATGCACTGAGTGTGAAATTAGTGTCAAAGAAAAATGGGCTTTTTGTCTGGATGGCACTTGCTAATGCAAATCATCTTTAGAAGGAGCCATCAGCAGCACTTTGGGCAAGATAACCCTGAAAGGAGAAGTAATTCATGCCATTTATTTTAAGAGGAAAAGTAAACCCTTGAGAGAAATGCTTTCATTGTCTATTTTAATTTTGAACAAAAAGGTCAGATGCAGACAAAAATCAGAAGAATATCAATAATTATTTCTGTCCACCTGGAGCCAGGAAAATTCAATTTGTATTATCCCAAAACTGAATATTTTTATATTACTGATAAAAGATTTTTTTTTGTAATTCCCAAGCTTAGAAAAGTCACATTAAAACCATAAATTAAAATAATGGCAAATGGGCATGAGAATCATAATATTTGATGACTTGATTAGCTGAAGCTCTCCAACCAGATCCCTGGGAAAACAAGTGGGACTATGTGACTAGTTTTTAGCTACAAAATGTAAATGGTGGTGGTAAGTGTGAAAAGTCACAATTCTGTGTCCAGACACTTAAGAAATTCATATTTTCTTTGGCTTCTTGCTGGAAGATTACAGAATAACAGACAACTCAGATGTTCTAAAAATAGGAAAAGACCAACAGCCCTAAATTACGCATAGTCCTAAATCATCCTCAATGGACTGAAAAGAGAAAAAGGATAAAATTGATTTAGTTAAGACAATGAGATCTTGGAATTTCATTTTTCATATAGTAGTTCAATAAATATCTTCTTATAAAATGACTATCTTCCAGAGTCATGGAAGGATTTCTACATATAGGTTAATCTAATGTAATACAGCTCAAAAAAAAAAGTGATTTGTACAAAGTTAAGTCAAGCCCAATTCTTTTTTACTTTCCTAATTTCAACCATATAAATATATGATTTCAGTTATTCATTCAGACATACTTAAATATATCAAAATAGAATCCATATTTATATTACCCAAAGTAGTCTGTGCAATGAAATATGACAATCAAATTTTGTATTGTTTTGGTAAGTCTTTTGCACTATCATATAACTGTGACAAACTTAAGAAGGAATACTCTTTTTTTCTTTTATTTATCTAATCACTATATATTTTAGTGTCAAGAATGCAAATTCAAGATGCAGAAATAAACAAGCCAATTTCATGTTTATAGTAAAAGCTGAATCATTGAGGTGGAAATATTTAAGGTAATTCACACACACTCAAAATGCTTTTGGTGAAGAGAATAAAAAACAGATTGTTAAATGACCCTCTCAGCAAAACGCTAATGGTTTTGAATGCTATATATTCACTCATCTATAACTATATTGGCATTAGTTGTTGTTGCTGTTAGGTAACCGGGAGTTCAATCCTACCCATAGCAACCCTCGGAGCAACATGAGAAAATAATGTGCTCTCCTGTACCACACTGACAACTATTCCTGTGTTGAAACCTGTTGTAGCCACTGTTTGAGTCATCTGGTAAAGGCTCTTCTCCTTTTCACTGTGCCTCTACTTTTTCAATGTGTTGTACTTCTCTAGGGACTGGTCTCACCTGACAATATGTCCAAAATGCAGAAGATGAATCATGCCCTCCTTACCTCTAATGAGCACTCTGACCATACTTCTTCCAAGACAGATTGGGTATTCCTTTTAGCAGTGCATGGTATTTTCAATATTTTTTACCAGTACCACAATTCAGATGTGCCCATTCTTCTGCAGTCCTCTTTATTCAAAGTCCAACTTTCACCTACATGTGAAGCATTTGGAAAAAACCATAGCTAAGATCAAGCACAATTTAATCCCCAAAGTGACATTCTTGCTTTTCAGTACTTTAAAGAGGTCTGGTGCTTACCCCGTAAAAAACTTACCCAACGAAAACATTGTTTGATCTTTTGACTTCTGCTGCTTCCAGGAAAAAATATGACAGATTCAAGTAAGACAGACTCGTTAACAACTTCAATCTTTCTACATTTATCATGATGTTACCCATTGGGCTAGTTGGGAGGATTTTCAGGAGGTCTTTCAGGCTTTATGGTATAATCCACATTAAAGACAAAACCCTTGATCTTCATGAGTTATGGAAGTTACATAATTTCATGTCAACTTAAAAAATATATAAAAGTTTTGAGGTGGTTTTAAACCTGTCAAGCAGGTCACACCCTGATGATGCCTCCTTAGGGGCATGGTTTTCTCATAAAGTTGGCCTTGGCAACCTCTCCCTCTTTCTCTTTCTGCTTTCCTCTTCATCATGTCGTGCCACTAGGAGACATGACAGAACCCTGTGCTACTTCCAACACCATTGGATCCACAGGACTTTGCAACCCTGATGTGTGATATTCCTGCATTTTGCATACTTGCATGCAGATGTATCAGTCTGAAAATAGACATATGGACTAGTATCAGAGTTATGGACTTGAGTTGAACTAGGCTAGCAGAGTGGGTCTGAAATCACAGAATACATGTATGCTTTGCTTGATCCAAACAATGTCTGACTACATTTACATTTGAGGTAACAAGTGGTATTTTGTTGTTGCTGCATAAGTTAAAGTAGTTTTTTATTAATTTATCCTTAATATTTCAAAGGCAGCAAATCCCCAGGGAAATAAGCATATCATAGAATAAGCCTATCATAGTTGAGTTTTGAATTAAAGCACATTGATGGCACAGTGAGTTAAGAGTTGAGTTCTTATTGAACACTCCCTAACTCTGCTAACCATTGTCCCTTTTGAACTAAAGGGTAAACTTTCCTACTTACAATTGTTTTTTTGATTGTGAGCATCACTGCCCCCTGGTGGGAATAGGAGGCCGAGCCTTGCTCCTGGAGAGCTACTGCTGGATATGAACTGCCAACCCCATGGGCCACAGTCCCGCACACAAACCCTAAGCCACAGGACTCAGCCCACAATCTTTTTTTTTTTAAATGAGGAACAAACCCATTAGAGCTTTTAAGCCATCCACTACATGCTTCCATATCTATATTCCCTTATTTCAGATATCCAATTTTTAAATTGTCTACATCTGAAAAGCTAGTATTGAGAAGTCAAGAATGTTACTTGATGTGATGAGTCTTCATTTCTCGTTGGTCCTTTGACTATCTGCATAACTAAACAAAGTTCAATCTATAGCAGTACAATCATCAAAACTGCAACAATGGACACCAGCTCACATAACCAAACATCTTTCTTTTCATTTGACTGAGCCTTGATCATCTCCTTCATAGCCATCTATATTATGTTAATTGGTGGTAGCTGAAAATTGAGGCATCCACATAGAACTCCCTATACTTTAGACCAACTGGCCTTTGACCATAGCCTCAATATTCCCACAAATTAAAAAACTTCAGACAAGTGAGCTCTTCTACTTCCCTCTCATCTGTTGCCTTTGTGGATGACATTACTGACTTCTAATAGAACATGTCCAAATCAGTTCCATGCATTAAAGACTTTAAACAATGCATACCTGTATATTTTATTGAGGGAAGCTCCAAAATTCATGGAGAGATGCTATCTTCTTTCCATGAGCTTTTTGAAATCTCCTTGATACAAGGAGACTTAATTATATATATATAATAGGCTCGACATATTAACATACATTCTTAATATATTCTAAAAATTAAATACATATTATTGTGGATATATTGAACATTACACATATATGTGGATTGAATTATATCCCTATTCATAGACTTTCTCACTATGTCTCATCCAGTGGAAACCTGCTTGCTCAAACTTTTCAAAAGACAAGGATGTTTTATTTGCTTGTTTTGTTTTTGTTTTGTTTTCCAAATATAAAACTCCTGTTTGCTCAGCTATTCTGGGTTAGCTGATCCTTTATTCTCCCTTCACTTAAACCCTTTTTAAAGCAATTTTTAATTTTGTTTCTATCAGCACTAATCAAAAATAGACTGAAGGCAGACTTACAACTCTTGTTATTAATATCTTTAAAAAAATTTTTTTGAATATAGATTTTATTTAGGGCTCTTATAGCTCTTATAGCATTTAGTACATCATTTGTATTAAGTGAGCCCTTGGTATAAGCTCCTCTTCCTCCCTAGTTCTTTTTGTTTTAAATTTCCACTCCCCATATTTCCCCCTTCTCCCCAGTGAACCCCTAAAAATTTACAAACTACTATTACCTTTTCATATTGTACACTGTCCAATAACCATGATTAACTTACTATATTACAAAACTAGGTAGGAGAAAGATTATCAATATGAAGCCTAATTAAGATATAATCTTTAGACTTCTTAATAACACCCCAATTCAGTATATTTTCTTCACACCAGAGATGTATCTTTTTTATATACATAGGAGTTGAGGTAGGATGGTTCCAATAGGCATTTGCCTTCAAATCTTAACCAGTCAGGTGTTTTCCTCCAAAACACTTTAGAAACAGATTTTCTCCTCTTAGCATCAACATATCATTTCTTACATCTATTTCAAGTAACAGTAACCAAAATATCCATTCTAGGAGTCAGATGGTTTCCTTCCAATGCCTTTTTGATTCTGTCTCTTAAAAAACAACATGTATCTATAAATCTGGAGGCATTGACATGAATCCCACTCCTGCTGCCAATGGTGTTGTCTTCAATCACATTCTCTATTTTATATCTCAGCTCTAATATCCATTGCAATGGCTACAGCAAATTTAGAGTCAATACTAATAATTAATGTATGTATTACAAAAATTCACAGGTTGCAATACAGATGAGAAATTCTTGGGGTATGTTTCAAAGTTCTTTCAAATCCATATTAAAAGACCAAAGGGGCATATCACTCTATTATATGCCAGATCCAGGTCCATGGACTAGCAACCTCAATTATCTAAAGTTAATGCCCAGCATCACTGCACTTCAGTAAATTTCAGCCCAAATACACTCAACTCCACTTCCTTAGGCATGCAAGTCAAATTTCCTGAGTGCAGAGGTACCCCGTTTACCAATCCAGGCCCCTGTACAAAAGCACTCACCTTTTTTTTGCTCCATGGGTTGGGAATTCTACCATGATGTTCAATGCTCTAACCCTGATTCTGCTGTTGCTCTTCTAATGTTACAGATGTCTTTGGTGTCAAGGAACTTTACTGTTTATGGATCTCAGATCCAGAGGTCACACTCCACGATGGCTCTGCCTGCTAAAGTCACTCCGACTCTCACTTCTCAGAGGTATTCTTTTCTATGCAGCAAGTGAGCATTCTCAGGAATTCAGTTTATAGTTACTCACCAGTAAATCCTATCACTATCTATCCCCAACCTTCTTCCCAGATACATGTAAGCAAATATTGTTTTTATGTGAATGAGAGACTTTAGCTAAAAGAATCACATTAAATAATATTGGTTCAAACTCACTAGTTTATCTAGAGACAATGATGTGGTTATTTGATCCCAGTAAGATTACTTGTGTTTAAGACCCCATGAAACATTCCTTCACTGTCCTGCTGAATCACAATCAACTCAACAGCAATTGGTTTGGTTTACTTTTTACTTAGAAATTTATTGAGAGAAAATGTTTTTCTTTGATATTTTAAAGAAAATCCTGGAAAAAGATTCTTTCTAGATTTAACTGGATGTAGATGTTCTCTTAAATTTGATTTTAGTTTTATTGAAGATATATTTACATTATGTGCTTGTGACAGTCAAGTGCTTATGTTAATTTTATGATTGAAATGTAGGGGTAGAGTCTAGCCTATTAATCTGGAGATAGCCATTGAGTAGCCGATGAGGCCTCTATGTGGGCATGGCTTTCTCCTGATACATCTGGGAAATCTCATGATATTTCCCTCGTGAAGATGAGAAGCTATCTCCCCAGTTGTTGGGACTTAGTTTTAGAGACAACGAACTACAGAGAAGACAAGTTGTCAGCGTATGAGAAGCTATAGGAGCCGGAGAAGAAGCCACATGGCCTTAGCCTGATGGAACCAGACTTTGAAGCTGGAGAAGCTACGTGGAGTCCTGCCAGCACTGAGTTGCTTCTCCCACCACTGGATGCTGTTGATGGACCCTGAGCCCTGGAAGTGAGGCACAATGGGGAGACTCCAGCCAGCGCTGGGACTCTGTACCCACTGACCTGTGACTTCGTGAGTCGGAGGAGACTTTGTAGACTAATATCAGGCATATGGGCTAATATTGGACTTATGGCTTTGAACTGGATTGGGTTGAGATGCTTTCTCTGTGTTCCATTCCTTTTGTATATAAACCGTACCCTTATATCCATATGTGTGTCTATGATTTTTGTTTCGTTAGTCTACCAGGACAAACACACTGCTTCTTTAATTCCCATTAGCACTTTATAAATATGAAATGTATTTTGCTTATCTATCATTTGTATCTCCAGTGTAAAGCACTTGACTTGAAAGAATAAACTCTAAGCAGGCATTACATCAGTGTGGATTCATCTAGATGAAATGACCATAAAAACTCTAAAACATTTATTCACAAATTCAGAAAAGTCAGACATGATGTCCATAGTAGGGCATAATTGTCTATTTTATTATTTCCCACTAAGTGAGCTTTCTCACAGCTGGCAATCTCCAGTGATTAGTAAGTCATGACAAATACTAATTAGAGATTGGTGCCCTTTTCCTAACATCATGATGCTCTCAAAAATACTCTTACAAGATTTGAGATAAGAATTTAGTAAGAAATTACTAAAGTAGAGAAAATAGAGATTTTGTTAGCTCAACAATGTCGTCTAACTGATTTTAAAGCTGAATTTCGTGATGGAAAATCAGAATCAAGCACATATCAGATGACCCAATGGAGTGATTATTGAACAAAACATCCACATCAAAATTCTGAGGGAAAAAAAACAAACATAAGAGCAGACCTTTATGAAATCGAAATTACATAGATATTTAAAATTTTCTATTAAAAAACAGAATTTTCTTCTTAAAGGTATTCAAGGTATCACGCAGATTTGACATGAAATCTATAAGGTTTTTAGTTGTTTGCATGTGAATATCAAATGTACACTTTGAAAGTCTCTGAATACAAAAAGAAAAAAGGAAAATGCTGACATGGCAAACATTTTCCAATCTGTATTTTTGCCACAATAAAAAATAAACTTTGGCAAAAAAAAAAAAAAACAACAATCTTCTCGCGACTATAAGGGGATTTTTTTTCCAGTACATATTAATGGAAGTGTATTTATTTTGTTTTTCAATATTTATTGGGGACTCATACAGCTCTTATAACATTCCATACATCATTTGTATTAGTCTAAATATAAGTAAGACAATGTCACACAACTAATACTTACTTGAGTAGATAATTTACTTAGAACAGATATTGCAGAAGGAAACTATTCAAAACTGGTATATTCATTATCTACAATGATGTTAACATGCTGACAACTGCCTACAGAAAACAAAAAGATGAACTCAGTTAAGGAACTAATTTTGGCAGTTCTCATTTAAATTAGAAACTCATGATGGCTTTTTATACTCTAAGAATCAACTATTTCAGCATTAGCATTCCCTCTAGTAGAGAAAATTCTTATAGCTTACAGATGGAAACGTTATTGTCCTAAATTGGTTAATAAAGAATGATGTATACATATCAAAAGACATCATCAAAAGCATTAAGAGAGAACCACATGTAAGGGGGAAAAAAGTGGGATAAAGGGCTTAGCTCCAAGTTTCTATAAAACTACAGCGTCCGGGCTTGGCAGCGGTGGCTCTCAGAAGCAGTGCTGGGTAGCTCCCATAACCACTATAGTGCAGTGATGCCCAAAAAACAAAACAAACAATCAAACAAAAAACTACAGTATCATAACAAAAAAAGTACAAGCCAACCATAAAAAAATAGCACAAGACATGAAAAGACCATTTACCCCAAATGACATCCAGCTTCCAACAGCCATATAAAGAAATGTTTGCATTCATTAGCAATAAGAGAATAAAAAGAAAAACAATGGATACACCCACATTTAAACCCTTTTAACAAAATTCAATGAAACAGAACATAATAAATACTTAAGAAGATGTTGAAAGGCCAGAATGCTTTCGCACTGCAGCATGTTGTGATTAAGTGTCATGGAATTTGTTCTGACCCACAGTGATGATAGACACAATGAAAAGAAGCACTGTCTTGTCTCAAACTGTCCATAAAATTATTTTTATGCTTGAGCTCATTGTTGTAGCCACCATATCAATCCATCTTGTTGAGGACATTCCTCTTTTTTCTGCCAAGTATGGTGTCCTTTAGTTTACCAAACTAAATGTTCTTCTCCAGGAAATGCTCTCTAAAGACAACAAGTTCAAAATCTTGTCAACTGTGCCTCCAAAGAGCACTCTGACCGTACTTTTCCCAATACACATTGATTTATTCTTTTGTCCATGATGCCTTCAATATTCTTTGGCAGAACCACAATTCAAATGCATCCACTCTTCTCTGGATATTTTTATCACATTCACATGATGCTTTGAAAATGCCATGGCTTGGGTACAGCTTAGTCTTCTAAGTAAGATCCTTGATTTTCAGTACTCTAAAGTAGTCTTGTAAAGTAGAACTGCCTAATATAGGCCGGTTTGTGATCTCTTGACTGCCTCTGTGCATCATCACTGACTCAGTGACAGTAATCATATGTACGTGAAAGGTCATGATTGAATGGGGAAGACTTAGAAGAATCAATGCATTTAATTATGGTGCTCTCAAAGAATATTGAAAGAACCATAGACAGCCCAAAGAACAGATCTCTCATAGATGAAATACAACTGTAATGCTCCTTAGAAGTAAGGTTGGGGGCTGAGCCCCAGTGGCATAGTGGTTGAGTGTGG
>PVJH01024431.1:0-33132 GCA_004026705.1 Nesogale talazaci
CCTTGAGCATACACGGCACTCGGTTGATCTCCACTGTAACCTGTGAGGAAATGGAGGCTTGAAGAAGAACCTAGTGTGTCACTAAGACGTCAAGTGCCAGGATGCCGCTGGACAAAGCCCTGTGGGGATGTAGCCTCCCAGGGTCTCCAATCTAGAGTCCAGTGGGCTCATGTCTTCAGCTCCGTCTTCTTCATGGCTTTCAGCTTTGTTTCCCATTTATGAAGGTGCCTCTCTTGCTTTAAAGGCAGAAGTCATTTAAGAGTCTGCTGATTTTTAGGTTGCACGTTAGGCTGCTAACCACATGGTCAGCGGTTCAAAACCACCAGCTCCTCAACGGGAGAAAGAGGAGGCTTTCCATTCCCACAGAGAGTCCCTGTCTAGAAACCCACAGCAGTGGTTCTACCCCATGCTGTAAGGATTCGCTACGAATCAGGATGAACCTGACGGCAGTTAGACCAGTATTGTGCATTTGATCAAGTTTGAGTCTCAAAAACAAACAAAAGAACTTGATCTTGGAATGTTCCTCTTTCTGCTCTACGGCATACAGTCTGGAAACCAAGAGATACATGTGATGTAGTTAAGAACACTTAATTCACAATAAAAAAGTTTAAGTCCACTTCACAGATGCACAGGTCCAAGGAGATCACGTGAGTCACTTGGGTCATTGGCGGGGTTCTGATTTCACATCAGAGCAAGCCCAATGTCCCAGGGGGTCATGTTGCCCATCTTATACCTCCCCCCAAAGAAGGACTTACAGATAAGTGTTTTCCACATGTAACAGTAAAGATTTTAAAGACACTTCCTTCATTTTGGCTCCCATCTCAAGCCCTGAGAACCTTCCAAGCGGACAATGTATTCATAAATGATGGTACAGTTCCTGAACTGTCTTTCTCTATGGAAGCATGCGAGCTAGACATCTTCCTGACTGCATGCATGCTCTGTTATTCTTCTCATCCCCTGAGCCCACTTTGTCTCCAAATCACATGTTCTTTCTTTTATTTTTATTTTAACATCTTACTTGTATGCACTTTACCACCCAAATTCGAGTGTTTTCCTTTTCAGGGAAGAACTTATCATGTTTTGCACCCTTTGCCAGAGCCTGCTGTTGGAGCTCATGGAATAAAGTCTCACTGTGTGATCTGGGTAAAAAGCAGAGATTGTAGCCGTTATAGTATAATCTCCATCAAAGTTATTATCAACTGCCGTTCCTCCTGCTGGGATCTCTTAATGCTTCAGTGATAAACAATCCACAGCTCCACAGACCTTTTCTAGCCTAACACTTTCAGCTCAACAAGGGTGGGGACCTGAGCTGCTCCTGGTCACCCTGGCCAGTCCCCTGCTTGTTGAGCAGCGGGCTCTAAGGTGAGCCCATTGCTTGGAAAAAGTGATTTTACCTCTCTCCAGGCCCAAGTTGAGTTGAGTCACCCTTGACTGTCCCAACTGCATCCCAAGTAAACAAGCAGAAGAAGCAGTTGTCTGTAGTCCACTCCAGTAAGCCCAAGCATCTCAGAGTCCAACTGTGCTCCTTAAGTTGAAATTCACCCTTAGCGGCTGAAATTCAGAAATAAGCAGCTGTCCCTTCCGAGGCACTTCCGAGTGGATTTGAACCAGTCTTGCAGTCACAGCATTGAGTGCTTTAGCCTTTCGCACCACACAGGGACTCCGGTGTGCCTATGTGCCACCTGCTAACATCTAGATGCTGATCAACTATTAAAAATCTGGGGTATAAATCTTCTTTCCCTGATCTGCCAATCCATCTTTCTCCCTTCCTCCCCATGCTCTCCTCCAATAGGCAGGGTGGTCGTGAAACACACTTTGGGACCATCTTCCTGGGGCTTAGTTAAAGGTTCCTTCCTCTGTAAGGGGACAAGAAACAGGGACAGAGAGTTTCATTCCAGGTGTAGGCTGGATGTCAGTTCTGTTTCACCTTGTAATGTGTTAAATAAACTCTGGCATCTGCTAAATTATTTCGGCCAGACAAGTATTTTGATCGAAGTGGACAAGCAAGCAAAGGGACTTGTAGAAGAATTCTGTTTTCTGGCCAGCTAGCCTGCTAGCATTGGGAAGACCTAGCTCAGAATCCCACACTTGAGCTCCCTCTGGTGGCAAAAGATGGACACATCTCCGTGTCTGTAGAAAAGTCGACTGAAAAACTTCGTGCCCTCAAGGCAATGTCTCATCCTGACCTTCTGGTCAGCAGTCCTGTGTATGACCCAGTACACCTCCGGGGTCTCTTTCTACCACAACAGGGACAGTCTATTTATCTAGCATTAAAACCTAATTCCCTATTTTTTTAACTTGGAAGATATGTGGTAGCCTCCTATCTGTGTGCTATCTCTATACATTCGGTGGCTCATTACCTACAACATAGTGATAAGTTCTGCAGTCTATTTTATAAGGTGATTTTAAAAATACAAGCTATAAAAGTGTCATTTAATATGTCGCTGATGAATGCAGACAGGAATACTGAAAGAAATAGAAGAAGAAGCAGAACACAGGGATCTGGAGAAGCAGTGGCAACTGCTCAAACAAACATGTCAGGATCAGCATCTATTTTCTCAAACACCGGGCCTCAGCAGAACCAACTGGACAATGACTTTTGAATTCTTCATGAAGTCGATCATTAAGATCAACTGTGATCCATTTGCCTACGGCACAAGCGCCTTCACAATCGAGCCTCTGCTGACTGGAGTCCGCAGTCAGCTCTTGCATCTGTTCCCCTTGGATTTTATGCTCTGAAAATATTGAGGGATGAGTGCATCGATGGAGGGATGAAGGATGGTGGATGGGGGAATGAATGGATGGATGGACGGATACATGGATGGATGGATGGATACATAAATGGAGGGAAAGAGGGAGAGAGAGAACTATGCAAGCATATGGATGCTGCTAAGTCAACTCTCACTCTTGACAATCAACAGAATGAAATCTGTATGTATTTCGTGTATGACAGAATGAAATGTTGCCCGGTTCTGTGCTGCCCTCACAGCTGTTTACATGTTAGAAGCCATCTTTGTGGTATTGTGCCAGCCCATTCTACTGAAGATCCTCCCGAAACCTCACTCAGCCTCTCTCTCACCGAGCAGACTCTTCTCTGCCAGGGATTGGCTCTTCCTGACACTGCGTCCAAAGCGTCTGGACTCTCTGCCGGTGGTCTGTGGTGACTCATAGGTTTTCATTGGCTGATTTTCAGAAAGCCCTTCTTCCCCAGAAAGACTATTGTTGGCGGTGGTGTTTTATGTGCCAGAGAATGGATTCTGGCTCTGACTGTAGGGCAGGCTAGAATGCACCCCCCCCACCCCAGGGTTTCCTAGGCTGTGATCTTTCTGAGTGGCCATCCCCAGGTCTTTTCTCCCATATGTGGAGGTTGGCTTTGAATCACCCGCCTCCCAGTTAGCGGCAGTAGGCTTAACCAGAGTGCACCAGGAATGTGCCACCAGAGTGCACCAGGAATGTGCCACCAGAGTGCACCAGGAATGTGAAACATGTACCACTTTTGATAGTCATTCCGGGAATCCTGTGTTGCTTATGGTTAGAAAGTACACCCCATATTTAACCTCCTATATAGATCCAGACATCCTTAAGGTGGCAGCTCAATCCCTCTTGAAAGCTAAGTTGTTAATTCCCAGGAAGCTAAACCCATGCTAAACTCACTGCCATCCAGTTGATTCTGCCTCATAAAGACCTTATAGGACAGTATAGAACTTTCCCTGTCAGTTTCTAAGACTGTATGCAACTCTTTATGGGAGCACAAAGTGTTGTGTCTTTTTCACTAGCTAGGCTAAAACTTGACTTTCCCCAAATCTCTAAGGAAGTTAGCTTGAGTTTTATGTTGTGGTCATCATTCTTTTCTGTATGCTAGAGTTCAGAGAATAGAAACCAGGAGGCTTCATCTTTCAAGTCTCACACAATACTTAGCACAAGAGTCTAAGAAATATATGGTAAGTGGCTGGTTATCTACTGGTTCCTGAAACATTGTGCTGACATGTAGGAAATATTGACATTAACTTTTTGTTTCCAGATGATGCTGAAGTCTGTAACTCACCTTTGCATAAACACCTTCACCTAAATAATCACACAGTTTAATCTTTCTCTTAAAAAGTACTGCTTATTGATATCACAGAAATAGAAGGTTTCAGACCCTGGAGATCCGTGACTAAAACCTATGAGAATTTGAGAAATGCTGGAACATGTGGTTCCAAGCCTCAGGTTGTACCAGACCTTGAAAGAAGTTCTATTTAAAGAAAGCCATTGACTTCTTCCACTGTGAGCAGCCACTGAACTCTCTGCACATGTAATTGTCAGTGCTGCACTCAGAATGATTAAGAAGTTCTGTCTATTAAAAGTCTGCCATTTTGAAGATTTTCATAATGGAAGATCTTCCATTCAGTGGACACTCATGCCATGCCATGGGGAGTCCACATGTATCCTCCAGCCTCCACAATTCATCCTCACACAAACAATATTCACTTGGGACTGTTACTGTGCTGCTTTGCAGCTGAAATAATATCTCAGAAAGAGTCAATGTTGTACCAAGGTGACTCAAGCAGTAAAAGGCAGAGTTGTACGTAACATCAAGTATGCTGGTTCCAACATCAAACCATTCTTTCTGTAAGTTATTACCAAATAGGGTTATTGACCATTTATTGGACTAATTTGTTAGCTGTGATGATGTCTATGGTACCAGATCAATAAAAGCACAGATCTCCTTGTTACACTGTGCAATTATGACTTCAGCGAATTAAATTCAAGTCTATCTAAGGCCATTTGTATCACTGCCCCTGCCTAACTTTCAGTGTCCTGCACGCCATCTAACCTTCATCATTGACATTCTCTCTATGTTTTCCCATTCCCACCACCTCTATTGTTTCTTCCACATAAAATATCATGCCCACAAATTTTCCACCTTGTGCACATCCACCCATCCTTCCTACTATTGTTCAAGGATCACCCATACTACCAACCTTTTGCACTAGTACTAACTACTTCCTTTTGTTTCTGCACGTGATCACAGCCTTCTCAGAATTTCCTGATCTGCTGATGTATTTTTTTCCTGGCACTTAGTGCAGTCTACTCTCTCCAGTGACCGTGGAGTCCCCAAACAGAAGACTCACTGCTACGGAGTCTGTGCTGACTCATAGTCATGCTCTAAGACAGAGGAGCACTTCCCCTGAGAGCTTCGGAGACTATCTCTCTGTACAGGAGCAAAAGCTCCTAGCTTTCTCTTGAGAAGCAGCTGGTGGTTTCCAACTGCCGACTTTGTGGTTGCAGCCCAACGAGGAGCCACTGTGCCACCAAGGCTCCCTACTTACTAGAAATAGAACAGATAAATATTTTAATAAAAAATACTCCCTCCAAACACATACATATATATATGCATGCACACACGTGTATGTATACACACACAGACACACACACACATATATATATATATAGAGAGAGAGAGAGTATCTTTGCTTTCCTAATCCTATGTCAGTTCATTGAAACAGCTGCAAAAGTTTTTCAGTGTTGAATTGACCTTAATGGCTTTGCCAACCTTAATTCAGAGAGGCGATTCTAGTTTCAGGACCTATTCATTCATAGCATCTCTCCTATGGTCATTTATCTCTGTACTTCTTTCTCATAGACTCGATGTCCCTACTAGCTGGGGCCATATCCCTCAGGATGACACACATAAAGCCATGGGACCAGAGAGAAAATAAGGGGCTATCTACCAAATTCTCTTTGACAGGTAGGGATGGACTTAGGCAGTCTTAGCTTAGGCATGTGTTCACCAGTGGAGCAGTATCTGTGTCCACGCTAATCATGGTGCAGTAATTGCCTGGTCTGAGTCTCATACCCACCGATGTTGGGGAGTCATGTCTATTACCAGAAGTAGGGAAGGTGGTACTGAGCAGACACAGCCTGCACCACTTAAGGAGGATAGAAAAGAAAAGAAGCATCTCAGAAGCTCAATCCACAAAGACAGGAAGAACTAACAGTTTGACATTTTCTGTAAATCATTGCAAAATTCACTTGTCCATTGTTGACATTGGGCTGCATATAAAAATGTGGACCTTGTTACTCTTATTTGACACTGTGTTGTCAACAAGGCTGTACTGTCTCTAAATGCTTCAGAAGCCTTACTTTGAAATGCTGCATCTGCTGAATGCCCAGAGTTTGTGATGACCAAACTGTTCTTCCTATGACACTTTGCTGCGCCTCTCATGCCACCCTCCTTGATCTGTGAGGAGAGGTTGAAGGGAAGTCAAATCACGTCAGAGCTTTGAACTATGTGATCGAAACCAGTATTTTCTTAAGATTCTATTTTCTGAGTGCATGTGCTTTCAGTTGTGGGCAGGTGTCTCCTGCCATATAGTGTTTGACATGTAATTGCTTTAAAAGCTGAATTTCAATTAGCATAGTCAGGGTGAAAGCACAGAGCATATAGCATATGTCTTAAGAACTTAGGCCATGTCTGCATAAGAGATGATGAAACTTTTGGTAAAGATATAATCTAGCATAAACAGATATAGGTATACCAGCGTTAACACATTCTAGGTTAGCACTCTCCTTAATAACACCTCTGCCTAAATCCGATACCTTTATGTATCTCTTCCATCCTAGACTCAACGAGTGTAAAATGCATGAGTTTATGTGTTCCAATTTTGTAATCCCATGGTAATCAGCCATCCTGTCTTGTTAAATATCCGCTGATAAGTTTTGGGGGATTTGTGCTCCTCAGCGCTCCCCCCTCCCCCCACCAGTGAGCTTATCCCAGAGTCCATGTGCTTTGATTGTGGTGTTTTCTTCTATTCTTTTTTTTTTTTTTTGCTGCTGTCCATCACTGTCCACTCTGGTTATATCAATCAAACTTTTTTATTAGAATGGAAGTAGTTATATATTTATATCTATCTGCCACTATCTACTTACCTCACAACTTACCTCTCTATCCACCTACCAGCCTCCAATTTATTATTTTTCTTCCAACATTTAAAAACCATATCATGTATCATGTCTTCTTCTTGCCCACCGTCTTTATTCTGCTAACCATACACAGATGGTGTTGCCCTTTTCCTGAGAGAGTTTTCTTATTTCTGACTTAAATTCTTTTGAAGGAATGGCCCCCAGAGTAAACACACTGCTCCTGCAGTCAGGGAGAGCACACGGCTTGCTTGGCTGTGCTCTGTGCTTCACTTCTATTGAGAAGATGGTGGACACAAGCCCTGCTATTGGAGCCAGAGTCCACGGATCCTTTTACTTCTTAGAGGAACTGTGGCCTTGGCTAAGTTAGACACATACTTGGGAAAGTTGTCTCCTCTGTTGAATTCAGGTAACAGTGATAGCTCCCGTATCAGGTTGTGATGAGGACCACATGACAGATGCCGCATGGAAATACTCAGTACACAGTAGCACTCCCTGGATAGTTCCTATTGCTACAGCAACCTAATTTTGGTTGTTACTTGAGCAACCAAAGCATGACTATTGAATCATGGTAAACGAACAACCCCCTTTTCAGAACCTGGAAGCCTTCCCTTGACATCCTTTTACTAGGACAATCAAGAGGCTGACTCCTTTTTCAACTCATAGCACTTTGAGTGTCATTTCCTCACAGAGACATCCCTGATTACTGTAGCTAAAAGAGCTTCTCCTTGTCCCGGTTACTCTTTATTCCTGTGTTGAATTCTATTTTCCTCACTGACCTTATCACTATTGGAAGTGATCTTCGTTAATATGCTGGATAATGAGCACTCTCCCTCCACTGGAATAGAAACAATGCCAGAGTATGAACCTCTTAGTTTCTCAATATGCGTCTAATGATGTCTGGTATATACTAAGTTCCTAAACTATTTTTGTTGAAATAGTTTTTTTGTTGAAGAAGTTTATTCCAAGCCAATAAACTTCCAGACACTTCTGCAGGCAAATCATTTCCAAGACTGAGCTTCATTCCATGTTAGTACAATGAATAGTTGCAACCTAAATCCATAGTCTATGCTTATTCTAAAAAAAAAGTGACTTCTCATTTTTATGTGTAATGCCAGTCTTTTCCTATTGCTTTGAATTTAATGTTGAGATTTGTTGTAATTGTAGTAATTTTGTAATGATGAAGATTTTGGACATTTATTGGATGCTCACCATGTATGAAACATGTAAATCTTTGCATAGCATTTCAATTAGTAGTTAAACTTGACATGACAAATACTATTCCTGTGTAGAAATTAAGATGCTGAGGCAAATGATTGCTAGTAACTTGCCAAAGGCACACAGCTCTTACCTTGCAGAGTTGACATATGAACCTAGACAGGAAAAGTACATGTCAGGAGTGCCTCTTTTCACCATCCTTATTCAATAGGTATGCTAAACTAATAGTCTGAGAAACCCTATTGTATGGGGAAGAATACAGTATCAGGATTGGAAGATGATTTATTAACCACCTGGCCCAATACACTGATGACATAACCTTGCTCCTAAAAGTGGGAGGGCTTGAGGCACATACTTCATAGGATGGTGAAAATCAAAGAATGCAGTTTTCAGCATGCATCGTGAGTCAATGTAGATAAAATTCAAATACTCACAACTGGATCGATAGGTAACATCGTGACACAGCCAAGCCAGCAGGGGAGAGGAGGAAGAAGGGAGAGAGGAGGAGAGAGATAACAAACCCAGCGACAAGGGGACAATAAGAGATCTAAATTCAATGTTGTGGAGGGTGTAGAATGCCTGGTGGGGTTTGATCAAGTGCAATGTAGTCAAAAGGAATGACTGAGAACCACATTAAGGTCAAACATGATAGTGGAACAGGAAGGAAGTAAAAGTAAATAGAGCAAAGAACTAGAAAGCAAAAATGTTTATAGAGGTATAACTGTGGACATGTACATATGTAAATATATTAATACATATCAATAGTGATATAGGTCTATGCACAGATATTTAAATGTTAAATATCTAGGTAGCAGATGGACATTGAGCTTCTAGTCAAGTACTCCCTCAATGCAAGAACACTTTGTTCTAATAACCTGGCATTCCCAGCAAGATCACTGGGGACATAAGCAAATGTGGTGAGGAAAGCTGATGGTGCCTGGCTGTCAAAAGCTATAGTGTCTGGGGTCTCAAAGGCTTGAAGTTAAACAAACAACCATCTTGCAGGGAAGCAACAAAGCCCACATGGAAGATGCACGCCAGCTTGTGTGATCCCTTAGGTTTTGACGGGATTAGATATCAGGCATTAGATAACTCCAACAACTATATCAATGCAAAAAGGGGAGTGAGGTGGCAGAATGAAGACTCAAAGACCATGTATAGACATCCCCTCACAGATGGGTCACAAGGAAGGAATAAGTCAGCCAGGGTGCAGTTTAGCACCAAAGAAGTGCATAACATTCCTCTAGTTCTTTAATGCTTCCTCTTCTCCAACTATCTTGATCCAAGTTCCACCTTAAAAATCCAGCTAAACTGGAGCATGCACAATGGTACAGAGAAGAGCTCTTGACACTTGGAATTCAGGATAATTAGACCCCGCCAGAACAGTAATGGGAGTAGTGATATCATGAGGCGTGGGGAGATGAACAAGAAAATACTGTCTTTTTGACACTCTGGTTCTCTTCATCTGACTAAAACGGAATCCACAATCAACACATGTGGCACATGTGGTCAAACAGTTCCTCATCTACAAGGCTGAGGACACAAAAAAGACTGTGGGTATGCTGTGACATCCAAGTGACATGCTTCTACAAGATACTAGCCAGAAATGTGATCAGAAAGGCAATCTTATCAAACTCAGTTTTCTGTTAGCTTTAGATTTGATCTTTTCTGCATGTTTAAATTTTAACCTATTTCCTGAAGATTTGCAGCATCTTGCAACAGTAACACACAAGCACTCAAAACATGACATCATGTACGTGAAAATAAAATCTTAGGACTGGAGGAAAAGAAAGAAGCGTCAAGAAGAAGACTCAGGAGTGGCTGGAGAAAGTCCCAAGGACAGACCTATGCAGGCATGAGGAAGAACCACGCTTGCCTTGAACCTCACATTTGTGTTTCAGAAGTTCCTATTAGCCCGTGGAGGAGCTGGACCTAACTAGTTTTTATCAGTGATAAAAGCTATCACAATTATTGAAGACAGACATCATTTTCTTCTTACACAACTGGATCATAAACTTTTGCATGGGTCTTTTGTAGGATCTATCAGGATAAATGAAAAGTAGAATAGTGCTATAAGAGTTCTACTGCCTACATACATTAGTTTGTTCCAAACACAATGTGCTTGGACATATCTTTTCCGTAGTATATGGCAGAAGATAAATATTCTCAGTAATTCACTTGTCTTACTCTCAATTGATTGTCTCAACAACAACAACAATGAAGCTTTGCGCAGTGGCAATATTGTAGCCATTGAGGTCTATCCGAGGCGCGATTATTGCTAATTGAAAATTTTCAGTCAAAACATTGGCTTCCAATGGACTGCTAGACCAATTTAATTCAAAGCAGAATGGTCAGCTTAGAAGCTTACACTGATTGTTTGGGGGTGGGAGGGAATTCCAAAGGACAAATCCTGATAGATTTCTCCCGAAAATCAGAATGGCCAATGGGGCTTACTCGAAATACCTTTTAGAAAGTTGAAAATTGCATTGATAAGAAAAGGACCAGGACATTGATATTGATTTTTACACCGCATCTCCATTGTGACAGGGTATGTTCTCACTCCTCATGGGTAGCAAAGGAAACTGAAGGCTGCTCCCCCTACAGTCTTTATCTTATTCCTTCAGAGTCATTCTTGTTCCCCAAAGTCAAAGAACATTTAAAAGGAACACAACTTGTGTCCCCAAAGCATGCCAAAATTGCTGTGCTGACAGGGTATCGATTAGATGAGTGTAGAATTATTCATGGGAAGATTAGAGAAATGGAAACTGTCTTCAGACATGTGTAGGTATCAAAGGAGGTCATAGTGAGAAGCATTGGCTTCACATTTTGATATATTTCTTTATAGGGGACTCCATGATCTTATAGCAATACTGCTTGGCTTACCTTCATACTCAATGGCAAGAGAAGAACATCTTCAAAGCACATCTACAGAGAACTTCTTGGCCTCATACAGTTTCTTTTTGTACTGTCCCTTGGTATAAGCTCACTGTAGAGCAAGGAAAATATGTGATTCACAGAAAATACAACCAATATTTACAGTAAGAAAAACCCATGTCTTGTGGCTAAAGGATAGATAGATTTTATAGAAATACTTATTTTCTAACTTCCCTTCTTTGACCTGTGGCAGCATAACTTCACTCTCCAATTCTCATTTCACCTGGCTGTTTGCACTCTATATGCCTGTCTCTGTCTCATACTAGGTTATCTGTCACATTGGATTAAGATCCCTTCTACTCCAGGATGACCCCCTAATAACTAATTCAACCTGAAAAAAAGCCCATTTCAAAATAAGGTCATATTCATAGATACCAAAGTATAGGACTTTAGCTTATCTTGTGTGTTAGCCAGGGTAGACTAGAGGAACAAATTCAAAGGCACGCATATGGACATAAGGAAAAGCTTTATATACAAGAGGAACAGGACATTGAGCCCAGTCCAGTTCAAAGTCATAAGTCCAATATTAACCCATATACCCGCAGTCTATAAAGTCTCCTTCCGACTCACGAAGTCACAGGTCAGTGGATGCAGAATCCAGGCGCTGGCAGGAGTCTCCACATGGCTCATCGCTTCCAGGGCTCAGGGTCTATCAACAGCATGAGCAACTCACCACTGACAGAGGTCTCCATGTGGCCACTCCAGTTTCAGAGGTCTGGCTTCCTTAGAGCAAAGCCGGGTGGTCTCTCCGCCAGCTCCTCCAATTTCTTGGACACTGCCATCTTGTCTTGTCCATGATTCATCATCTCTCAGACTAACTCCCAGCAACTGGGAGATAACTTCCCATCTTCACGAGGAAAATATTAAGAGATTTCACAGAAGTCTCAGCAGAAAGCCAGGCCTCATTGACTATTCAGTGGCTATCTCCAGATTGACAGGCTAGACTCCACCCCTACATTTCAATCATAAAATTAACATAAGCACATGACTGCCACATCTTGCTAGGGTACAATTTATTCATGGATCCATTTCATTTTAGTAAATGGATAAGAAAGGGTAGGAGACTAACCTTCTCTGGAGACTAAGTAGACTCTATTCAAAGTGCATTTTTATTCAGGATTGCTGTCTATCTTTATGTAGAGGAGGGTAACCATTAAGCAATATTGTGAGATAAAATTTTTGTAAAGAAGCTGAACCCCGGTTGCACAGTGGTTGTATGCGGGACTGCAGCCCTTAGGGTTGGCGGTTCAAATCCAGTAGCAGCTCTCCAGGAGCAAGGCTGGGCTTCCTACTTCCACCAGAGCAGTGATGAGGAGGAAAAAAATTGTCAAGAGCATGGATCATATTGACTTTATCTGATTTCTCCACTGTTTAAGTTCTCATGTCTATTTGTCTATTTAATGAATTCTTTCAACACATATGTGTGGAACATTGCTGTCGCCTCAGACATGTGCGTTAGGGCAGTGAATAAAGTGGACAAGGTTACCACAAATTAGGTTTGTGTTCTAGTGGAGAAGGTAGAGATAATGAAAGACATTTCTTAATTATATAGTTTAAAAGCTAATAAGATCTGTTTAAAGCGGGCTGAGCCCTGGTGGTGTAGTGGTTGTGCGCGGGACTGTGGCCCACTGGGATGGAGGTTCAATTCCAGCGGTGGAGCAGGGCCTCCTACTCCCACCACAAGAGAGCAGTGATGACCCCCCCCACAAAAAAAAAAAAAGATCTGTTTAAAGCTGAGATATGAAATGTTAGGATCTAAATTGAGGTTCTTACTTAAGGATGTAGTTCCTGGTGTTATTAAAAGCCCCCATTTCATGGAAGGGACTGCCCCTAAGACATCAACAACTTTCCACTAACTCAAGAGGAGTGATGGTGGTGTAGTGGTTCCATGTTTGGCTGCTAACTCTGGGTCAATAGTTTGAAACCACCGTGGAACTTTCTATTCCATACACATTTACAGTCTCAGAAGCCCCAAGGGACAGTGCAAGCCTATCTTTTAGGGTCTCTAGGAGGTTGCATTGACTGAATGACAGGGAGTGAGAGCTAGTCACTGAATACAATGAACTAGGCTCAAAAGTGATCTCCAAAAATATGGTGTCCTAACATCGTTTTCAAACCTTTTATTTATTTTCTTGGCTTTAGCTGTGTGAACCTACTCAAAGTCCTACTCTGGAAGCAGTGAAGAAGTCCAAACTGCTTCGGTGTGAGGCTGACTATTGGGTAGCACGAGCCCTGGCCACCTGAGCTCACTCTACATGTGGAAACCCCAGGAGCGCTTCTTTGTGGCCTCGTAGAACTAGTTGAACTCTGCTGTTCTACAACGATCGACCACGTGGCACATGCCCTTGATTTTTGCCTCCTTTCTATACCTCTGGACTCTCTTTGTTTCCAGCTGTGTGTCTCTGAATACTAGTTGTGCTGTCCTAGGCCAAGGAAACAATTGTGACATCTTCTTTGGAGTCTTGCAACCCAAACTCTTAATCCCTTAATCCCCCTCTTCATCACCCCATTAGTCACAATCCAAATTGCCTTTGTGTTTCCTTCTCTCTCCGTCCCATGCATTAGCTCAACTGCTGCGTGTGCATAGATTAGTAAAACAGATTAGAGAAATAGATAACTACATTTGTGAAGGTAATTAAAAATTTGTTTCAATTACGTATTGGACATGGTCCAAGGTGCTGGGAATACAAGAGTGACTAAAAAAAAAGAAGGAATGCTCTCTCGGAGTTCACACTAGTAGCTGATATAGACAATAAACAAATAGAAATGAACACTTGGTCTTACAGCAGATGTTCATATGTTGTCAGAAAGAAATATAATCAGGGGAGAAAGATATGGTGTACAGGGGTGAATCAGGTCATGATCCACAAAATAATGCAGTTAAGGAAAACGTCCTAGGGAAGATGGCATTTGAGCAAAGGCTCAAAGGAATGAAAGATATCACTCTATGGGAGAAGAGATTCTGAATGTTGGGAGCAGCCAAGGTAACAGTAATGCTTGCTTGAGAACTGTCAGAGACTGGTGTCGATCAGGTAAGAAAGAGATGAGGTCAGTCACACAGTAGAGGACTAGATTATGAATATTCTTGAAGGCCATTGTTGAGACTTGACTTGTTACTCTGAAATTCACCACTATGGAGCTAATTCCAATTCATAGGGATATCAGGGTAGAATTGCTTCTGGAAAGAACCAGGGCCATAAACCCTCACCTTTCTCTCGTGGAGAAGCAGGTGGTTTTGAACCACTGGCTTTTTACTAAGCCCAACTCATAACCTTCTATGTCTCCAGGGCTCCTCTGGTGGTTACTCTGAGGGATGGTTGCATCCAAGAGCGATAGGCTCTGATTTCAGTTTTGAATGTGTCACCCTGGCTGCTAGGTGGGGAATGGAGTGAAGAAAGGAAAAGAGGTCACAAGGGTCATGTTTAGGAGCGGTTGTCACAAAACAGGGCAGGGACAGAGCAAGCAGAATAGAGCATTTGCTCAAGTACGTTACTTCCTCTCGTTCATGTGATACATAATGGCGGGACTTGGAGGGGTGAATGATAATAGAGGAGCGAGGAGATCCAGTGTAAAGTGAACCTGAGATTATAGACAGCCAGCAATTTCTTTTGTGGAAAAAGAATCACTGGAAGAAGCTTATGTAAATGCAGAAGGTGAAGATGTGCTTGAGGCTCAATACAATCATCCCATCAGCAAGGGGATATACAACTAGAGATTTAACTAGATGGAAGTAAAAATAGACTGAGAAACATGGAGTTTTTAATGTGAAAGTTTCTGAGTAGTAGACACTGTATAGTGTATAGACTATTCTCATTTGATACATCTTATAGTCATATGAATGATTGAGCCACCGTTCCCCTACCCTTCCGAAAATAGGTGAAAGAAAGACTAGGGCATATATTTTTCCACTTAGCAGCATTCATTGTGCATCAAGTTAGAGAAAATACTTTACGCATTGAAACTGCCTAGGTGAATAAAGGAAAACCACTTCTCTTAAGAAGTCCACAGTCTTTTGGAAGTAGATAGAAATACATAATTTTTTTTATATCTTGATGTGGTACAAAGAAGCATATGTAACTCATCGCATGGAAGGAGCCTTTCATCCATTTCTTTCTGCATAGTGTCGGGTAGAATGGGCAGGGCAGTCAACAGAATCAGTGGGCCGGAGTAGGATTCCATGATAAACTGCGTGGGGTCCCACGGGAGAAAGATGGGCTTTCCATGTCCAATGCAGTGTTGCGGGTGGGTCTCCAGAAACCCACCGGGCACTTCTACCCTATCCTAGAGGGTCACTGTGAGCCAGCATCTATTTGATTGGCAGTGAGTTTGGGCTTTGGGAAAGTACAAAAGGATTAAATCAAAGACCTCATCCAAGCAACATGTTTCAAAATAGATACAGAAAAATGGAGCGCCTGTTATGGGAACCAAGGTGTCTCCTGCAATTTAGAAAGTAGCTGACAGGTTTTGGTGACCTTCTCGTTACATCTGATATAGGTAATTTATCCTCCAAACAAGAATTTCATGGAGAGTAAAACTATTTGTAATTAGTAATTGCATTGGTGCGAGTAAAAAATTAAGGACAGATCTAGTAAACACAAGTGTGTGTTTAATACCCTAATGATATCTATTTTCTTGCCCAAATAATCAAAATTATGCTTATTGATAAGGCAAGCTGGCCTCTGTGATAGAAAGTGACAGAAGGAAAGATTATCAAGAAAGCAGAGAAAAGCATCAGCATCAGAGTAAGAACGCTAGCTACTATCAGCAGATGAGATTGGTGCAGGCTTTTCTGAAGAGTCACCAGTTGAGTTGAGACCTGAATGACAAGGAGACAACGGCCTTGGATAGACATATGGCTGGAGTCCTTCAGAGAGAAAGACGCAGCAGAAACTCTGATGTGGGAATCAGCCCGGCTTCTTGAAGAAGACCTGGAACACTTGAATTGAGAAAGCAGAGGTAGATTTGGGTGGGTATGTGGACTGAGACATAGAGTGAGGATAGTTTATGCTCAGCTGTGTAGGTATGGTGAGAATTTAGATTTTATTCTCAGTGATAAAAATGCTTGTCAAGTGAAGGAGTGTATTTCAAGAAACCTGCAAAGGAACTACAGCACATTTGATGAACTTGATGGAAACCCTTGAAACCCCATTTGAAAGACAGGAGGGAGGAACTTTATTTCTAGTTGGTATCAAGGGGATCATGTCATAGAAATGTCTGCTCTTTCTTGGCTGTTTTCTTTTGGTTATAGTGCTGTCCATTGTTTGCCTGAGTAGTGAGTGGTGGAGGGTGGGCTCAGTTCGGATATAAAGGACAGTCAGGGTTCTTGGTCCTTGAACCCCCTTAGCCTCCACTTGATGGTCAAGTTCAGAGCGTACCCAGTCCTGAGACTTGCTCGACATTTCCCTCCCACTCCCCCAGGCCCTTCTGATGGGCTCCCTCTCTGGCCAAGCAGCTGGCAATGGTAGGTGGCTATGCCATCCAGCTTCCCTGCTCACAGGGCCTTGGGTGTAGAGGTTCATGTGGTGAATCCATTAGATCCAGGGTGGGTTCTACTCATTGAACTAAGTGTTTCCATGCTTCTGTGATCTTCTGTTTGAAGAAGAGACCACCAGAGGCTGCAAATAGCCTTTGACAGGTTTTTAAGCAACTCCAGTTGTTTCTCACAGAAGTAGGATGCAGACTATTGGAAAGATGCTTTCTGTAGAGGGCTAGAAAATAGTTTATATTAAAAAAAGAGCTATATTGATGTTTTTATTTCCAAAGTAAACAAATATAAATTTATTATACTTGAAGCAGCATTGAAGAGAAAGGGGGAAGTCACCACAGTGAGTGGCAATGGCTTTTACACCTAAGTTCCTGTTGTCAGTCTGAGAAACAGTCTTCGTTCGAAGATCATTCTTGTAGGCTCAGTAATCAACTGGCCACATCCTGGTCAGTTTTTAAACTGCCGACCGACTTTAGCTACTACTACCCCTTGCTGCCTCAGAGTGCCAGGGCTGTCTCACAAATAGTGATGGCCAGGGATTTTTGAAAATGGTGGCTTAATAGATAGGAAAATAAAAACTATAAACATTGAGAATGTGGATACTCTTAATTTCCATCAAAAGAAAGCATGTAATTCCAAAAACAATTGACAGACTTGTATTAATTTTTTAAATGTTGTTTTTCTCAGTGTCTGTTATATGAGAATTGTTTGTTTCACGTGAAATAGAGCAAATCATCTATTCATTTTCCATTATTGGAACATTTTCTGTCTATAACTTTTGGCCTGTAGGCAATTGAAATACATGGATTTCTAAATCTCTGCTCACGATTTGGGTTATTGCTGATAGCTGGAAACTTCTGGGAAGCAAGGTTGCTTTATTCAATTATAACAACAGATATATTTTGAAATAAATCCAATCCCAACAAACGGCGCAAACATAATATGGTTGTCAAGTCATTTATGATTCATGGTAGCCCTGTGGGAGAGAGTAGAACTGTCCCCAGGGGATCTCAATGCAGTAAGTCTTTACGGAAGCAGATGCTCTATCTTCCTTCTGTGGAGTGGCTGGTGGGTTTGAAATGCCAACCTTTTGGACAACAACCAAGGCTTTAACCACTTTGGAATATAATTATTGCAATAGGGAGCCAAAGTATTAAATTATCTCATAGCAATTGTCTATCAATTTCCCTCAATATTGCCATTTATTCTCAATATCTGTTTCCCCAGGGAGAAGACAAGCTGATCTTGCTAGATTAGATAAGAGGAGAAGAAATGAACTTTAGATAGAAATTCTATTCCAGACTATTAGGCTGGCATTAGAGCAGATGGGGAGAAAATGATCCTTATGGGTTTTGCTGTATGGAATAAATGATATTTGTCAAAGGCATTTATTCCAGTTTCATCATAATAAATTAATTCTTTCGTTTCCAAAGTGTTCCATGTTTCTTATTTTCATTTTTTAAATGGGCTATTTCAATGCACATTCTACAGATGGGAAGACAAGCATTAGATTAAATGACTTCTCAAGGTCACAAATGAGAATACATATCGAAAATTATGTCAGAAAAAATATAATGCAATGCTAAATGGCTCATTTGACCTCATTATTATATGGCTTATTAGGGTTCTTTAAGATGTCGGGCTTTGTTATCAAGTTATCAATTTATATACATAAATATATATGAAGGTTCAAAAACCTTGTGAAACAATGTCATTATCTTTTAATTCCATTTGTCCAAAAACTTTGTGAAGTCCCTTTTTGTATGCAAGTATATATGAGAATGTGTGTGTACATACACACACACATATACATAACCCTTTACTTTCTATGTAACTCTTCACGATGGTGAAACTATTGATAAACATATTAAGCATGGACATTTCATTGACTGATGTTGTTGAATGTCATCAAATCAGTTCCGAATTTTATTTCTATGTTTGGGCCCATTCTTGCGGCCTCTGTGCTACTCCACCCCTTTGAGAGACTTCCTCCCACTTCTTCATTATCCTTATTCATTATTCATTATCCAATTTACTCAGTTCAAATGCATACCGTTCTCTGAAAATTACATGTATAGCTATAATGGCTGGAGATGAAACTAAAACTAAACCCTCTGTCCTTGAATCAACTCTGCTGCACAGTGAGCCCACAGGGCAGTGAACAACTGCCCTTGGGGCTTTCTGAGACTGTCTCAACTATGGAAATCCTCTTCTTTCTTCTGAGAAGAGAATTGCCATCAGCAACACAACTCATAACCCACTACCTCATCAGGACATTGTTAATATAGAAATACAAAGGAAACATTTTCTTTATAAATCAGGAAAGCCTAAGGTCATCTATGATACAAACAACTACTAAGCCTCATGGATTAAAGGAATGCAGATATATATATATATATATATATATATATATATATATATAATCTTTCTATATCTAGATCTAATTTTCAGTGAATCCATCTCTGATCTTCTGAGATGTTGCTCTCACTCTATGATTCAAGTTAATCTTGCAGACACCATTCTAAAACCTGATTGGCCACCCAAGTGACAAAAGGAGAAAGTGGTGAATCTTGTGTTGGTATTGTTTCTTCTCCCTGTAAGTGACACCTGTTATTTTGACCAAAAGAAGTCACATGGTTGTGCAGAACATCAGGGGAGTGGAGAGTAGTGTAGTGTTATATTCTCAAGAGTTCTGGAAGTGTTTGTTTGACAAACCTTAAGAGCTGTCACCCATGGGCAGTGTGATAATAACGCCAACAGTGTTTGCCATTTCAAGCATTACCAAACTTACAATATATAGACACTTAATTATGCTGCATAGAAATTCCAGAAACTGTAAAGCTTATCAGAAAATGAAGATACCCAGGAAATCATATTATCCTATTCAATGAATCTGGACTGGAGACTGATTTTATTTATTCAATCATATAATAATTTATTCTACTCTTAGAACTTCAAGCTAAGAAAACTCTTTAAAGGAGAGATCAGCTTAGAGAAGTTAGTGAAAGTTGAAACAAAGGTAACTATAGCATTTGTTCTCTTCCTAAAGTCAGCGTCTTCATATGTGAATTTTATCAGGGAATAATCCAGTTGGAAGCAAGATGGAGGAGCCAGAATAGGGATAACAGTGGGAGCAGTTAACACTGACTTTCTGATGACTTGAAGTCATTTTAATCCCACTTCTGTGGGTTGGTCTAACATTGGCACATTTTAGTACAATAATTTAGTCAAATAGTTAATATGCTTTTAAATTCCATCTCCAGATTACAATTGAGGTACCGTATATACTCATGTATAAGCCAAGTTTTTTCAGCACATTTTTATGCAGTTTTTTGGTGAAATTAGGTGCTATTCGGGTCAGCTCATATTCGAATATATATAGTATATTCTTCATAGAGAATAGTAGTTATGTATACCTAAATATGCATGTGAATTGGGTGTGTGAGATTGATTAATTCTTAAATACATATATTGATGAATCATTAAGTGAAAATTGGTTATATATGAGATTACTTACCTACAACCCACTTTTTTTAACTTTAGGAGTTTTCATTATACATGCTTATGGTGATCATCAAACTCCTTTTGAGAGTTTTTCAAGGGTATGCCTGAACAAAGGTATTATTCAGAAATGCTCACAGTTTATTCCTTTGGTTTTGTTACTCTCATCCTCCTTATCTTCTATCCATCTATAAGCAGGAAGTTATTATGTATTGCCGGAATTTGTAACCTTCGCCATGTCTCTGATATTTAACTATTACGAAATAGCTTCCCCCCTTCCCCTGCCACATGATGTAAAGGACATGTAGTTTCTCTTTGCATCTAGGAGGGAAGATATCTCTAGACCATTTCACTGCCTTTTCAGATTATTTTACACCATTTGAGTGAATCTCCTGCCCCCCCCCAACACACACAAACACACACACATTTTTTAAAACATAATTTTATTGGGGGCTTTTACAGCTCTTATAACATTCAATACATCATCTGTATCAAGCACATGTGCACACATGTTGCCACATTCATTTCCAAACATTTTCTACTTGAGCCCTTGGTGTAATCACCTCTTTCCCCCATCCCTTTTTTAATTAATCATTTTATTGGGGACTCATACACCTTTCCTCACAATCCATACATACATCAATTATATGCAGGTCACATTTGCACACTTGTTGCCATCATCACTCTCAAAATATCCTCCCCCTCCACTTAGGTCCCCAGTACCAGCTCCCCATATTCCTCTTCCCTCCTCCCTCATGAACCCTTAATAACTTACAAATTGTTATTTCTTTTTTCATATCTTACACTGTCCAGTGTGTCCCTTCACTCACTTCCCTGTTTTCAGTACCCCCAGAAAGGAGGTTATATGTAGATCCCTGAAATTGGTTCCCCCTTCTTACTCTACTATTCCTCCACCCTTCCAGTATTACCGCTTCCATCACTAGTCCTAAGGGAACATGTATCCTAAATTTCTCATGTTTCCGACTTCAGTGTACATCCCCTGCTCTAGCAGGACTTGTCTGGTAGAACCAGGAGCATGATAGTGGGTGGGCGGAAGCACTTGAGTACTAGAGGAAAGTTGCATATTTCATTGTTACTACAGTGTACTTCAACTGGCTAATCTCCTCCCTATAAGAGGATGTCACTTCACCTTTTGATGGGCTTTGAATCCCCAATCTGTACTCTTCCCTATTTATAATGATATAATTTAAGTTCTTTGATGTCTGACACCAGATCCCTTCAACACTTTGTGATCACACAGTCTGGTGTGCTTCTTCCATATGGGCTTTGTTGCTTCTGAGCTGGATGGCTGCTTGTTTACTTAAGCCATTAATATCCCACATGCTGTTATCTTTTGATAGCCAGGAACCATCACCTTTCTTCACATTTGCTTACACACACATTTGTTATCAGCAATTATGTCAGGAAAATGAGCACACAGTGTTATGATTTTTAGTTCTTAAAGCCTGATAACTGATCCCTTTGACACCTCATGGTCCCACAAGCTTCGTCCATGTAGGCTTTATTGCTTCTGAGCTTTATGGCTGCTTTTTTACTTTCAAACCTTTAAGACCCCAGACGCTACATCTTTTGATAGCCAGGCACCATCAGATTTCTTCACCACCTTTGCTTATGCACACATTTTTCTTCAGTGATCGCACACACACACTTTTTTTTTAATGGACGATCATCATGAGTTTGGATCTTCCTGGGTTAAACTTATAAATAGAGCAAGACGATCCCATTATAATTCAAATATTTTAAACATCCCAAAAGTGATTGCATGCAGAATGGACTCATCTCAAAATCTTACTCATTCCCATTATCTTTTGTTTGTATCTTTTGCTTGACTTGAAGATACACAAAGGAATTTTCTTCTCCTCTAGTCTGTACATGAGGTTTTTGACTGTGACCCTGTTGGCATTGCAATACTAACAACATAGCTTCCAGCACACAGCAGCACAAAAGCCACCACCATATGGCAAACTGTCAAACTGACCTGTCTTGGAAGAAGCATGGCCAAAGTACGCCTTAGAGGCAAGGATGGCAAGACTTGTCATAAATACTCTGGGCTTATTGTCAGGAGAGAATGGTCCCTGGAGAAGGACATCAGCCTTGGTCCAGTGGACGGTCAGAGGAAGAATAGAAGGCTCTCAAGGAGATGGTTAGACATAGTGGCTGCAACAATGGGCTTGGGTAGAGGAATGATGGTAGGATGGCGTGGGACCTGGGGGGAGGGGGCGCATTGTATTGTTCAGAAAGTTACTCTAGCTCACTCGCTGGCTCCTCGCCACAGCCTGTGAGCATCTTTTCCTGTAGACACTGACTCAGTGCTGCCATCCAGTGAACCCCAGCTCACAGTGACACTGCAGTAGAGTAGAACTACCCCTCTGGGTGTCCAAGGTTGTGAACATTGATGGGAGCGAGAAGCCTCATCTTTCTTCCAAAGAGTGACCGGTGGCTTCAAATGACTAACCTTGCAGTTAGCATCCCAAAGCTTAACCCATTGCACCACCAGGGCTCCTTGATATGCTTTTAATTCAACTCACCGGTGTCTAGTAAGGGCTGATTCACAATGGCGCTGCTGTGGGTTTTTGAGACTGTGGTTGTTCAGGGGAGTGGCTTTGAACTACTGGATCCCAACCCAATGTGTAATCTCTCTACCACCAGGTCCCTAGGGCCCCCAGATTCATTAAGGATTGGGGATGGGGCTACTTCCTTTCTCTTCTCCAAAGTCAAGACCTCTTCAAGATTTCTGACCTGGGAGTAACATGACAGACATTCTCTCCAGGAGTAACTGGATGACCCCCATTCTTATGGGAGACACTTGTTATCTGGGGAGTAAAGAGACATCTTACCAATTAAAAAAAAACCCTGTGTTTCCCATGAGGAAAGCCACTACAATATCCTCCAATCCTGTGTTAGGCAGTGATTTGATATATCCCCCCCCACCCCCCACACACACACCTACTAGTAAGCCTGGCTGTGAGAGATGTGCCTGGTTCCAACATGTGACAATGGATCCCTGGATTCACATTGAATATCTGTGCCTTGATCTTAGTTTTCAGTGATGCAAATGTTGCCATTTAGGTAGGTATCAAATTCTTAATACAATTATTGTGCTATGCATCTCTTACTGTGTTCCCATTAGGTAGCTAAAGAAAACAAAAAAGAGATTCAGAACGTTTTTGAATTTCCTGTTTCATTTCCCAACCTCAAGTCAGGTTATCAATGTAGCCTGCATTCCCTGAGCAGAGTCAGGCTTTTTCTCATCCTTTGAGGAAAGTATCTCTGCTGACTAGGTGAATTCAGAGATTGAGCCCCACATGTCATATTTTTCCTACCCTTGAATGCAGGAAAGGAGCTGCAGGACAGGGGCTGGGAATTTCAACCCTTGATCAACAACTCTTTTTTTCAACTGTTAGGAAACAAGGAGATGCAAAAGATCTTCCAGGGTTGCAAACCAGGTTGTTCTGCTTCTATCCCTGCTGGATAACCCATGGCAGTGTAGTGCCTGTGCCTTAGGTACTAGCTGCAAGGTAAGCAGTTCAAAACTACCAGCCAATTCAAAGGAGAAAGAAGATGCTTTCTATTCCATTAAAAAGTTACACACAAAGGAGGTACTACTTTTTCTGATAGGATCACTTTGAGTTAGAATTGACTCGGTGGTAATGAATCTTAGAACTAAACACCCTGTTGGGAATTTATGTTTCCTAATGCAGAATTTGCATGTTCTTATATATGTCTGTGGGCATTTCCTAGTGTTTTTGTTTTAAGATGGATTTAAATATTGATTCTGATTCAGTGGAGCTGAGGTGTAAGGACAAATGCTCAAGTTGCATCCACTCAAAGTCTGGTTTTATAACTTCAGGTTTCTCTGGAAAACTCCTTTCAGTGTATTTACAACGAGTTGACTCTGTTGAGCACACAGGCCAGTTCACAGCCATTTCTGGATCTCCCAGGCTGGTTTTCAAATGAGAAAATAGCCCCAAAACTGAGATAAGACTCCACAAACTGTGAAAGCCTGTCTAGAAATCAACTGCTAAGTCACCAATCATGTTTAAATGCTGGGAAGCTGTCAAATCCTATAAGCTTCTAGTGAGAAAAGGAGTTGTGCCAGGAGGTATGCTGGGTCATTGAGAACATGTACTGTGTACCTCTGGCATTCTCGCTACAGTACAAAATAAACCACCAACTGCATGCTTGCCCTGGAAGAATGCCACGATAACAGAATGATTAAAAACTCGCATGTGTAGAGGAGGATGATTTGCACAAGAACAACACTGGGAAATGAAACCATGTGCACACCTAACAGCCCACTGTGATGGCCCAGAACTTTTACTTCTGATCTGGACCACGGATCCTGACCAGCTCTCCCCAGGTGAAGCTCGATCACTCCCTCTGAAAGACACTAGTTGAGGGAGGGATTAGGGTAGTCCTGAAAGGTGGCCCTTTAAATGACCTCCAGGATTCAAATAGACTTACCCATATGGCTATGTCAATGAGTTGACTCATGACCTCCACTGAATCGCCTCTATATCTGAAGGTCTTGGGTGAACCTCAGAAAAGCCCTTTAACAAGGGAGGTGTGCTATTACTGTTACCTGCAAAGACACTTTCATTTACTCACTGTGTGATCTTAAGGTCCTTGTGATGTTAAGATCTTCTATGAGGGAGTATCAAAAAGGTGAAGGGAACGTCCATTATCTTTTTATTCTATATTTTCCCACGAACTCTTTGAAACCCATTCATATATATATATATATATATATGTATATATATCACATACATTTCCACTTCCTAATTTCTGAAAAGGGCACTGGAGTTGTCCGTTTTATGTGTTGCTGAGAGATCAGTGAGCTAATTCCATTACAGAAGACTCTCTGAAGTGATTTTGTTTGTAGAGTGAACATATTGGTTTCCTAGGGATTCTCTAACCAAGTCCCACAAACTGGGTGACGTAAAATACAGAGACACATTTTCTCTGTGTTCTGAAGACTTAAAGTGGATTCAAGGTATCCTCAGGACCATGCTTCCTCTGACAGCTCTAGAAGCATCCTCCCCCCCAGCTTATGGCGGATGCTCATAGCTCCTGGTGTCCCTAGACTCTGAGATGCTTCTTCTCATCTTCATGCAATTAGCTCCCCACTCCCCCTGTCCCCGTGCCCACCTGCACTGTGTGCATGTCTTTTTTTCTTATACGATCCCTGACCTCTAGTTCTACCAGTTTTAGATTACACTCTTATCCCGCATGGCCTCACCTTGACTGACTACATCTGTAATGACAGATTTCATACCTGATGGTGATGGTTCTTTAATTACTCCTTACTTCAGTTTTCTCACCTGCATGATAGGGATTCACTTTACCTACCATCACAGGCACTCCATATGCAAGATTGTCTGACACGTGGAAAGAGTTCAATCAGTGCTGATATTGTTACTATGTGACTGTGTCTGGCATGCGTCATCTTATTTACTTCTCACATTGTGCCTGGGAAATGGATGTTATGAATATCTTCACTGAACAGATGAAGAAATGGAAGTCTGACTTTGCCCAAGTAACAGGTGCCCCAAATAACACTTGGATGTGAACCAGCTGGCCCTCCAACCCATTCTGTGCTGCTGCACAAGGCTGAGCTCCTTCCCTGCTGTTGGATGTGCCTGGGCTTGGTGTCTCCCACAACAAGCATAAATTGTAGACAGTCATGGACTTCAAGAGTTTTGTTTTCAAAGGGAAAAAATCAGAATACAAGTTGGGGATGTAAACATCCTGAAAAGAGCTATCAAGAAGTCTTCTGGAGGGGTGGGTAAGCTTCTAGTTTGTGCGGAGAGCTTAGGAGCAGAATTAAGAAGGCGGCATTGGTTGTGTGGGGCTGATGGTGGAAGGATCATTCTTTTGGAGCTCAGTCAGTGATGTGGTATAATTCTTCCACAGAACATGTCCCTGGTCATACTGTGTGTGTGATGTGGGCAAAACAGATACAGTATTTGCTGAACCACTCTGAGCCCCAGGTTCCTAATCTGAAATGTTGTTTAAAAAATGAGATGATAGAGCCTCAGCTTTCTAGAAATCTACCAATCACACGGAAATCGGGTCCTGTGTACATTTAATAGGTGCAGTGTCACACGCAGTGAGATGACATGCTTCTGTCTAATTTTCCCCAGGATACCTGAGGAATTGGATGAGGAGAAGCAGTCTAGAGGTGGGAGTTTGGCAGCAGGAATGGAGATCATAGAGGTGTTTGGAGAATTACAACTGACACAATCCTATGAGGGGTCCTTTCAGACAGTTTAAACAGTTTCTGTTTGGAGAAGGGGTGGAAGAGGGCATGGGAATGAAGGAGGGTTTTTGTACATTGAATGACCTTTAATGCTCTTCTGACAGATCTATTGCCTGTAGGATTTATTGGCAGTTTTTGGTGAGGAAAGATGAGTTGGGTTTTCAGGAGCAGTGATTTACCTTCCCTTCCAGAAGCCCTGGTGATGGTGCTGTGGATTAGATGGTGGGCCTCTGTGCAGTTCCACTGTTCAAATCCAGCAGTCACTCTTTGGGAAAAAGATGCAGCTGTCTGCTTCTATAAAAATCTAATGTCCAAACAACAACAACAAAACCTAATATCTTGGAAACACTATATGGAGCCTGAGTCAGAATCAGCTCTGTGGCAGCCAGTTTTTTTTTCATGGTTAATCATTTTATTGGGGGCTTATACATCGTTTCTCATAGTACATAAATACATATATTGTGCCACGCTTCTTCACATGCCTGCAGCTGTCATCGCTCTCTGAACCTCCACCTTTCCATCTGAGCCTCTGCCCTCAGCCTCCCATCCCTTCCCCTCCATCCTTGCTCCCCACTCCCCCACCAACTCTCAATACTCCATAAATTATTGTTTTGTCATACCTTACACTGTCGATGTCTCCCCTTGCCCTCTCCCCCAGTGTCTGTCCCCCCGGTAGAGGGTTATAGGTAGATCCCTGGAGTTGGCTCCCCCTCTCCACCCCACCAGCAGCTTCATTCCCACTACTGGTCCCACGGGGTTCATTCGGCCTGGGTTCCCCGCATTTCCATTTCTCATCCCCACAGTAGTGTAGAACTGGGACCTTGACAGCTGGAGAGAGGAAGCCTTCAGGAACTAGAGGAAAGTTGTATGCTTCATTGCCACCTCACTAGTCTCCTCCCCAAGACTCCCCTGTGCGAGAGTGTCCAATTTCCCACAGGTGGGCCTTGGGCCCCCACTCTGCTTTCCCCCCATTTGTAGTGCTGTGGTTCTTGTTTCGTTTTGTTTTTTAACTGATCTTCAGAATTGAGGGCAGAAGGAGCCATGGTGGTGCACTGGGCTAAGCATTGGGCTACAAACCCAAAGGTGAGCAGTTCAAAGCCACCAGCTGATTTATTGGAGAAAGATGAGTCAGTCTGCTTCCACTTAAAAATAATCCCCCCTCCCCAAAAAGAAACAAACAAACCCTATGGAGCCATTCTGTTCTATTATTTAGGAGACAGTGATGAGAGAAGGGACACTGGTAGGCAGAAAGAAGAAGGGGACAATAAAGAGGAGTGCTGGCACCTTCCGTGTTGTCTTAAATGAACAGAGACACAGAGTAAGGAGAAGCACACAGAGTGACTCTGCAAGAAAGCAGAGGGTTACAGCTCGCTCAGACATGTTGCAAGAAACCGAGTTGTGTCCTTTTTTTTTTATTTGTGCTCAAATTTGGGAATACATGACTGGTTGCATTTACTCAGAACGTTTTTAAGTTTGATAAGTAAATTTCTGAAAACAGCATTATCTAAGAAGCCAGGCAAGCTCCAGGATAGACACACTCAATCAAGAGATGTTTGCTTTTCCTTGAGGATCAACAGGAACCATGTGCAGACCACACTGACCCGAACGTGTATCCGTCAAGTCTTGATAGGTATCCAAGTTCTAGCCAGGCTCCGGTTACACTTTTGTTGATGGTAAACTAAAGAAGCATCTGTAATACTGAAGAAAAAGAAAGGAAGATGGAATAATATGTTCCTATCAGTTAGTTATTGTGAGGCATAATAAACTTTTTTTTTGAAGTCATTGATGGGAGGGTATTTCACATGTCGTGCAATTTACCTGTTCAATCACATGAAGAGGAGCTGGGTAGTCACCACCACTATCCATTTCAGAGCCCTTTCCTCTCACACTCATTGCGGTTCTTCCCTCCCCACCCCTCCTCATAGTAGGCCCCTGCCTACTTACTGTCTCTATAGATCCACATGTCCTGGATTTCTTATATAGAAAATTATCCTCAACACCAACAGCAAACAAACCACCCACGCCACATAAAAACCATCAGGGATGCCTAAACAAAACACTGTGGTAGGGGGTAGGGAGAAGAGAAACACCTCACTCAAAGAGAAAGCACAAAACACTGTCAAGATAACAGAGCTGTATAATTCAGAACTTTGAGAGTTCTCTCCAAAGGCTTGTCCTACAAGCATGTCTTTGAGAATTTTCCCATGGAAAACATATATGAAAAAATAGCTTATTAGGCTTATAGAGTAAATAAGAAAATAGCATCCTAGGCTTCCAGAGTAATCAAGACGGCTACAGTGATGAGTCAATGGGGAGGGTACAAGAAGCTCACGGGAGTCTGTTTGGTTTGCTGGTTAGACCCTTCTCTGTGTCGCACTGTGTGTGGGACAGAGCCGAGTTCTCGCACTTTCCTTCCAAAGGTTAAGGAAAGCACCCTATGCCACCCAGCCAACTGCCATTCCCATGCCGTGCCTTCTAACCTGTGGCAGCTTAGTGGTAGCACGTGTTCTATAGGACTTTGGATAGCGTATGGGTAAGGTGCAGTCGACCAGGCGGTTCTGCAGAGACCCCTATATGTGGACTCAGACCTCCAACAGTTTGATGCGCCGTGACCCTCACTTTCCAAGGTTGGGGAAAGGCAGGTGGGAGAGAGGGAAAGAAGTCTGAGGATACATTGTGTCTCAGACACCCCTGTGGCATCCAGTTTGCCACTTCACGCCTGCTTCTGCTTAAACCCAGCACCTTCAGAGGGCTATCCCAATAGCAATGAGGCAGTGAAACAAATGATGGGGACGCAGACACTGGGAAGGTTTGCTTGCTCTGGGGCCAGGCAGCTCTACCAGAGAGGTGATTTATTTAGCAGCTTCCCAGTTTCTTCTCTCGACTCACTTACTCTAGCCGTGGGATTGATTGGCTTAGACTTTTTTTTTTTACTGTACTTCCTGCAAAGTCTCACTAGCCACATCCTTTAGGTAAAATATCTGGGGTACAGACAATGGGGAAGTGACTGAAGGGACATATTGGATGATATGATAAGGTAATACCAGTTTTTAAATTATTAAGGGTTCATAGGGGAGGGAAAGAAGGGAAGGAAGCAAAATAGGGAGAGCTGGTACTGGGGGCCTAAGTGAAGGGAGAATGTTTTGAGAGTGATGATGGCAACAAGTGTGCAAATGTGGCCTGCAAACAGTTTGATGTATGTATGGATTGTGATGGGAGTTGTATAAGTCCCCAATAAAATGATTTATTTAAAAAAAAAGATCTGGTCATCCATAAAGCATTTCTCTTTGGCATTGGCATACAGTTTTGCATCAGCAATTCACATGTTCCTAGCACATTCTGGTGACCAGTCCATAATTTGAGGGGGGGTTTGCTAAAATTTTGAACCTAAGTGCCTCTGCTTAGGTATAATGTGCTATGTTGAGAAGGAATCAGCTGACACACCTTTGTTGAATCTTTATGCTACCCTGGACATTATATTTTTAATATTCAAAACTGAAGATGCATTCTACCTGGCCCCGGTGGCATAATGAGTGGTTGCATCTTGAATGGCTAACTGCAAGGTCAGCAGTTAAAAATCACCAGCTACTCCCTTAATGAAAGGTGACTTTCTACCCCTCTGAAGAGGTGTGAGTTACAAGTCGATGCCTGCTCCCAGCCACCCTCTGGGACAGGTTAGAACTGCCCTGTTAGCATTTTTACAAGAGTAGAAAGCCCTGTCTTCTTCCTGAAGAGTGGCTGGTGGCTTTGAACTGCTGATCTTGCAGTCAGCAGCCCAGCTTCCAGACCCTCTGCCACTTGGGCATTTTCTTGGACCTTTAGACAAGCAAATAGAGGATGAAAACAAAACCAATAAAAGAAAAATACAATTGATTTGCATATATTAATGATAGGATTTATAGTTGTTAGATAAGGATGTGTGCAGGAAGAGCACGGGGATGAGAAAGCAGTGCTGATTAATGGTCACTTTGTGTCCATCTGATCTCCTTTCATTTCCGGAGGCTTCCGTTCTGTGTTCCCACGTAGTCCCACTTCACAAATAGGGGTGCAGGGGACCGAACAGTTACTGTCTATGTGCTCCGACAAAGCAAAATCAAAGCCATCTCAGTGGTCAACTCAGATGACTGCTTTTTCCACTAGAGACTGTGCTGTGTGGTCGGAACATCTCAAAGAAATGTAATATGGCAACCTGGTGATGGGAGAACATTAGCCCAGGGGTGCTGATGTTCACAAGTAAATGTGGGGCAGAGGGAGAACCTTAGATTGTCTTTCCCTATGAGAGAGAGGAAGAGCTCCGGATCAGGGTTAGGGAGAGAAGTCTCTTTTGAAAGGGCGTGGACCGCTTTGTAGTCAGTATTTGGTTCAGGCCCAAACACGGTCTTTGGACCCCTGTTTTTTAACTCAGGGGTGGTGGAACTAAGGAAGGTGGTACTCCAACCTCACAGAGATTACAGTTGAATGCCTTAGATTGTAGACCTGAGCCATATGGATCTCGTGTTTGATCTAGAAGGAAGACGTGATTGGGACGGGTATGGAATTGGAGGCTGATTGCCACGAGAAAGCCATCCCATAGCGCTGGTTGATGTAACTTCTGCAGGAAGCACGCTGTCACAGTGCAGGGATCAGACAGCTGGGAGTTAGAGACAGCTTTGGATCCGTTCATAACATGTGGCTGAGGAGTCTTGTCTGGACCCAGTCACTTAGTGTGAGACAAGGAACCCGGACAGGGAGCACAGAACATGGGTCATCCATTCTTCACCTTGGGTCATAGCGTTGCAATAATCAAGAGCAAGCAGGGCTATTTTTTTCATCGTATTCCTCTTACCTCCTCCTTTGCGGTTAGGACGTAGGACTGGAGAAGCATTCCTGAGTCTATTTAAACTTGGAGTTGCCTTCTGGATGATGGCCCCTAGGTGGTCACCATCTTCCTGGCTGGTGGCTGGAGGCCCCTAGAAAAGCCTGGTGATCTGCTTCTGAAAATGTAGCCGGTGCAAACCCTGCAGATAGAAGCATGTGGCCTACAAGAGGAAAGAGGGAGATTGGGGGGTTGGGGAGGGTCAATGGGGCCTGTGGGGACTTCGTTAGTAGATTAAACTGTTAAATTCAAGCATGTAAACCTGTAAACATGTGTGTGTATGTATGTATGTATGTGTGTGTGTGTTTGTGTATAAAACCCTACAGAACACAATTCTTAGGCAATCCACATGGGGTCAACTCCACAACAGTACTTCCTTCCACTGTTCTCCCACCCCCTTGGGCATGACAGACAGTTTGTGACGTCATTGCCTTGTACAAACTTAACATGTGACTGCACCCCATGAGCACTAAAGCTGAAGTGGGTTGGCGGGTGAGTAGGGAACCATCCGCAGGTCTTGCATTTGTATCTAACACTTGGCCTAACTGTGATAAAATGAGGAGCTGTGGTGGCATCGTGGCGATTCACTGGGCTGCTAGCCGCCAGGTCCCTGGTTCAAAACCACCAGCTGCTCCACAGCAGAGAGGCGGGGTTTCCTACTCCTGTAAAAAGTTAGTCTTGGAAACTCACAGGGGCAACCCCACCTGCTCCTATTGCGTCTCTTGGATTTGGCCTGAGTTTAAAGCAATGGGTTTTTAATTCGCTAGTGAGTCGTGCCCTTCCTTTGTGGTCTGTTCATACTCTTTCTGTCTGGATCTCCCTTGGCACTGAAATGGTGGCGTCACTCCTCTGGGTCCACCGGCAGAGACCTTGTCTTCCTCTTCAATTAGCAATTAGCACGGGACATGGTCTCCAGTTGACAACACCAAACTCGCTGACTTCGCGTGGGTGACAGCGCCGGCCCGGAGGTTCCTGAGACTGTTATTCTGGATGGAGCAGGATGCTCCGTCTTTCTCCTGTCTAAGTGGCTGGTGCTTTCAAAGTGCAGACCTTGGGCTTCGCAGCCTGGAGTGGAACCACCCGGTCACTAAGCTCCCCAGTCTCTAGGCAAAGTCAATGAATGTTTAAATGAAGAAATGGAGGAAGAGTAAAGCTTACATAAAATTCACCTTCTGGTTGAGCTTGGTGGGACAAACAGCCCGGGAGCCACGTGGCGGGCTACGTACGTACGTGCTGAGCTGTCAACCGCAGAGTTGCCAGTCTGAAGCTACCAGCCCCTCTGAGGCTGGTAAATCATAAGATTTACCAGCCTCAGAAACCCACAGGGGCAGCTGTACCCTGCTCTGCAGCCTGAGTGGGAGTGGGAATTAGCTCCATGGTGCTGGCTTTAGTTTTGGGGTCATGGGTTCTTATAAATTATCTCAGAAAAGAACACACGAGGGCGCCAGAGAACAAGGAAAGAAATTCTGCTGCCCTGACTGGGGTTCTACAGGCCTTACTAAATTTAAATTTATCCACTTCATCCTCCAGCCTATTTCTATGAAATCCCATTCTCTAAATGCCATGGAGTATTTTTAAACCTAAGCGAGCTTTCCAAACGCTCACTAGACTAAAACGAAAACACAAACAACAACAACAAACCACACTTCTTTTCCCCAGCCCTGCCTCTGCAAGGCCAGGAAGGTTGTCCAGGTGAGAAGATCTCAGAAAGGAGTCTTGTGTCCAGGAGGCTCTGCAGGGGGCCAGTCTGGGCACAGCTTCTGAGAGGAAGCCTCCTGGGACACAGGGCTTCGAGTGGCCTCTCCTGCTGACCCCTGGGCAGGGAACCCCTCTGGGGTGCTATTTAAGACAAAGAAGGACTTTGAACTTAAAAGCTGACTCCCTTCCATGTCGTGAAGGCACTTGGGAGCATTGAGCAGAGGGTTGTTGGGAAGCACCGGTACTAATCACTGCCCG
>PVJH01024432.1:0-33101 GCA_004026705.1 Nesogale talazaci
GTGTATTTGGGGGGGGGGGGGGGGGGGGGGAGGCGGGGGAGAAGGAGGCTGTGTGTCTCAGGAAGGAGTGTTGGGGAGATTGTAGATCGTGGGTAGGAGGGAAGCAGTGAGGAACTTCTGTGTGGTGGGTGCATGTAAAGGAGCCGTCTTAGCAGCGCGCTGCACGTGGGGTCTCCAAGAACCTGGAATGGGTTCCGTGGGAGTAGGGTGGGGACTCATGCCCCATAACTGAGCAGAAGAGAAAGGTTCTGGAACTCAGAGAAGAAGGTGGTGGCAGTGAGGTGTTGGGAGGTGGGGCGTGGGGGGTCGCAGCAGGCTCCATCGGTTCTCAGGAGACTGAAACAGGAATGGGTAGTAACCAAAACTCTTGTCTTCCTCTCACATCCTCTTCCACTCCTCCCAACTCTGTGTGTGTCCCTGAGGCATGTGTGCCGTGTTTCCTGGGAGTGGGCGGGCGCGTGTCAGCCCGCTTGCGCATGTGTGCGTGTATATCACCTAAACTGTAGGGGAGACCAACTTGGGCAAAACATCTCCCAGAAAAAATGAGGGGAGGTCACAGGACAGGCTGAGCCCACTTTACAAATGGGCAGAGGAGACCAAAGACCCAGAGTCCTCTCCTTTCCCTGTGAACTGAGGTTGGTCTCCTTCTGACACCCTCACACACACTCAACTCCCTGAGTTATCATGGGAACTGCTAAAGCAGGACCTAAAACCCTAAAGCAGACAGGGCTCCAGCATAGGGAACCAGCTTCTGTGGTGGTGAGACTGTGCCTGAGGGCATGGGGGGATCTTGACTCTCTCCTCTAACCTGTGGTCATTGCTCCTCAGCCATCCCTTCCTCCCGGTCAGAACTCATTGTCCAGACAGATGTCCTGAGAGCTCTGAGACCCACCTCCCAAGCTCTTGGACTCAGACAGGCTCTGGCCCTGGGACCAAAGCTCTGCCATCTCTTGCAGGCCCTCAGTGTCAGGTGCCCCCAGTCCCCACTGGCAGCCCCAGTGGTCTCCCAGACCTCTGCTCTGGCTGCTCAGACCCTCTTTGGATGGGGGGTGGGAGGCTTGGAACTGGCATTTCATGCCCTGTCCCTAGAACCATTTAGCCAGGTCTTGTGGTGGTTGTGGTGGCTTCCTCACATCACACCAGACCACGTCTGTCCCCCCATCCCCATGTCCTGGGACAGCTCGGACCGGGGGCCCCTCCCATACACCCTCCAGTTCTAGCTCCTCCAGGCTGTTGTCCCTGCTTGCTTGGCCTAGCCCACTCTGTGCCTCCCACTCCCCCACCCCCCCAATCCCCACCCTACCAGCCCTGCTCACCTTCCAAACTAGACTGCCTTCACCGGCTCCTGGGGGCAAGGGCTGGAGCAGGGACTCTGCCAGGCTGGGAAGCAGCAGGCAGGAATGTGGACTTCCCAAGTTCCCTCCCTGCTGCCCTCTCCTCTTATGCTGGCCACCAGCTGGGACACAGGAGGGACACCTGGCAATTCTGCTCCAGAGGGGATGCGATGGACTGCAGGTGGGGGTGGGGTGCAGGTGGGGGGTCAGATGTTATCAGAGTCATAAAATGTCAGCTGCAAAGTTCAGACTGAAGGCCCGAGGCTTTATCACTCCTGTTCATGGTCCTCTGACCTCAGCCCAGGAAAAGGAAATCTCTAAACAGGGAAGAAAAAAAAGGGAGAGAAAGAAAACTCTCGTGCAGCGGTTCTCAACCTGAGGGTCGCAACCCCTTTGGGAGGTTGAACGACCCTTTCCCAGGGTTCACCGGGTTCCTCACGGTAGCAAAATGGCAGTGATGAAGTAGCAATGAAAATAATTTTCTGATTGGAGGGGAAGGACACCACTACATGAGGAACTGTATGAAAGGGTCAAGGCCTTAGGAAGGTTGAGAACTGCTGGTCTAGAGTCTCAGAGAAGGAAGTCATCACACACACATACACACACACACACACACACACACACAGCAGGAACAGAACTGTCCAGAGCAACACCCTAGGCTTGGGGCAGGGCGCGAACCCCCAGGCAGGTGGGGAGGCCCGGTGTCCCCAGGCTCTTGGATCCAAGAACAGAAAATCTCTAAAGACACTCCACACCCACACCCCTCTTTCCAGCACAGCCTCCTGGAATCCTGGGCAGGCATAAGCAAGGCCAGAGCTCACTCAGAGAAGAGAGCTGGCCCAGCTGCAAAATGCCTCCAAAGCCCCACTAGGCAGTGTGCTGGGCCCAAGAGGAGTAGCATAGTGGGGGGCAGGCCCTGGAGGGACTGGAAGCAGGTGGCAGGTGGGCCAGCTCATAGTGGGGGGCAGGCCCTGGTGGGACAGGAAGCAGGTGGCAGGGCCCCAGTGAGGAGGCAAGACAAGGTGTTCAGGGCCTGCCTTAAAGAGGAATGGCAAAAGCCAATCCAGCCAGCCCAGCCCTGACCTGGGGCAACTTCGGGACTCAGAGCCAGGAGTCCTGCCAACAGAGGTGGTTTTGTCAGGGGTGAAAAATCAGGACAGTTTCACCAACCTTCCGGGTACTGACTGACTGCACTGCGCTGCTTCTTCCAGGGAGCCCCCCCTGACTGCTCCTCTCAGCTCAACTCTCTCTGCCTCAGTGCCGCACCTCTCCTGATCCTCCAGGGAGAACACACCTTAGCAGTATTTCAGACAGAAAGAAAAGGAAGTCAATTATTCTCATCAGATGATGCCCCCTTCCTTTTTTAATAAATCATTTTATTGGGGGCTCATACAACTCCCCTCACGATCCATACATGCATCAATTGGATGCAGGCATCATTTACACACTTGTTGCCATCATCACTCTCAAAACATCCTCCCTCCATTTAGGCCCCCTGTACCAGCTCCCCGTATTTCCCCTTTCTCCCCACCCCCATGAACCCTTAATAATTTACAAATTGCTATTACTTTTTCATATCATACACTGTCCAGTGTGTCCTTTCACTCACTTCCCTGTTGTCCATACCCTAGATAGGAGTTTATATATAGATCCCTGAAATTGGTTCCGCCTTTCTACTCCACCGTCCTTCCACCCTCCCAGTATTACCACTCCCACCACTGGTCCTGAAGGATCATCTATCCTAAATTCCCCATGTTTCCAACTTCACTGTACATCCCCTGGTCTAGCTGTATTAATCTGGTAGAATTGGAATCATGATAGTGGGTGGGAGAAAGCATTTGAGAACTAGAGAAAAGTAGCATATTTCATTGTTACTACATTGTACCTTGACTGGCTCATCTCCTCCCTGCAAATCCTCTGTAAGGATGTCACTTCACCTATAGATGGGCTTTGAGTCTTCAATCTGTACTCCCCCTCATTTATAATGATAGAATTTTTTTAACGTGTATCCTAAACATGTTTAGTCCTATGAAATAGTAGGGCAACTAGTCTAATAAGCATGCAAATACTTCAGCCCCAGCTTTGACCTTTGCCAACCCTGGATGACGAGTGTTTGTGTTGCCTGGTTTGGGGGCTGACATACTCTAAGAAAAGAAATGAAGGAAGGTTATAACATTTGCATTCTTTCTCTTTTTTTGATAGCTCATATAATGACTTTATTTTGAATTCCACTGTTTATCATGACTCACCTTTGGCAGTGAATTTTCTCAAATGTCTTAATTTGTGTGAAACCAAACTTTTTCATTAATCATTTTATTGGTAGCTCATACAACTCTTAGCACAATCAACACATGCATCAATTGTAGACAGACCACATTGGTACATTTGTTGCCATCATCATTCTCGAAACATCCTCCTTCTACGTAGGCTCTTGGTATCAGCTCCCCAGAAATTTGGATTATTTCAGGGGATGCATCATCATCATTATCACAACTAATACAAGTTGCAGTGGTTCCTTATTATCCAATATCTGAGTATCCCCAATCAGACACCACCAAATGGGTCCCCCTCAGCATATAGGCACTGTCCGTGCAGTACTCCCACATCCTTCAGGAGTGGGAGTGGACAGGGGGGACCCTCCTCTGTCCAGATCTGACCAACAGGGAGAGGACTCCGGTCCCCACTTTGCCTGTCTGTCAAGTGGGCACAGGTAGGCTTAGTGACTCCTAAGGCAGTCCTTGTTTCTGGAAGGAAATGTTCTATATGCAAACCTTGCTTTAATCTGGGTCTACTCTGATGAGCAGGTGAGCCATCTATATCACACACACACACACACACACACACACACACACACAGCAAGGCACATACATACCAGTGTGGGGAGGAAGCAGAGGTGGTTGGAAAGGAGGCCACTTCCCTTGGGAAGGCGAGATGATCAATTGCTTGGGTAAGGGGTGCGTGGTGCTGTCGGGTAAGCTTTGGACTGGGTCCTCAGGGCCGGCAGTTCTAACTCACCAGCCACTTCCAGGGAGAAGGATGAGGCTCTCGCCTCCCGTCAAGAGCAACCTTCTCAGAAGTCCTCAGGGGCAGCTGTACGCTGTCCTGGGGGATCCCTTTATGACTGGCTGGGACTAGATAGCAGAGTGGGTTAAAGCTGAGACCTGTCAAGCTGTGAGGGACTTCCCTGTCTGTGTCCTGAGACGGTGCCACCAGCTGGCAGGGTGGGTGAAGAAGGAGAAGGACCAGACGCTTCACTGGACAAGGACCCGTTCTTCCACAGATGCCTCGTCAGCTAGCTTGGTGGCATAGAGGTTCCTATCTCTCAGCGGCATCTCCCGGCTATCTAACTTGAATCTTTGCTACGCTTTAAAATCAAGTTCTTCCTGCACAGGGGGCCGCCACAGGAGGGGGTCTCTATGTGGGAAGCACTGATGCTGTGTGCCCGGTGTCCTGCTGGAGGCCTCAGTGCCAACGTCACCCCCAGCCTAGGCGCTCTGCCCCAAAGAGATGGCCCTCAAGGGATAGCGGAATCACACTGTCTGCTTGGCCCGACTCCCTCCTTTGCTGGCCAGCACCACAGAGAGCCTCTGCGAGGAGACCCTTAAGGGTTCGTGTCCCAAAGGTAGGCTCCTTAGAAAGAGTCAGGGAGAGGACCGGGCTTACCTCCAGGCTTTGCTGAGGATAGCTCACTGCCTTCCAGTCCATGCTGACTCATATCAGGCCTGTAGGACTAGGTAGAGCTGTCCCCGTGGGTTTCTGAGGCGGTAACTTTTCACAGGAGTAGAAAGTCCCTTCTTGCTCCCTCAGAGCGACTGGTGGATTCGAACCACTGACCTTGAGGTTAGCACCGAAATGCTATTGATAACAAGAGCTCACTTTCACCAGACTCCTCCAAGGGATGTCCTGGTCCCACTAGGAGCTGTGCACCCCTACGTTGCCCCGTCAGCCACACACACTCCTTCTCTGGGTGCCCCCTCAGCACCCCGGCAGAGGCCAGCTGTGTGGCAGACAGACATATTTGCCGACCTGGGGGTGTAAGGCATGTCAGAAGACCAGAAGGGGGAGAGAAATTGGAGTGCAGGATGGACAGGGGGGAGTGCCAGCCTCACCATCCCTGCTGTGGTCAGGCTCGGAAGCACAGCTGTGGCTGGACTGGGGCCGAGGGGTAGCGGGCAAGATTAGCCTGGCGAGGGACTGTCTGGGACTCACACGGTCACAGGAACCACTGACCCTTCTGGAGTAGCCTGCTCGTGCCAGCCTGGAGCCCTTTGCACGTGATTCTTGCCACCAGCCTGGAAGTAGGGGGTGCTGCAGTCCCCATTGTGCGGAGGAGGGAGTCAGAACCTGCAGCCTTACCCAGGGTCTGCTGTAGCTTCACGAAGAAGAACTGCTTCTTCCCGCCCTGGGTCCCAGAGGTGGGTGCAATCACTAAGTCCACCAGGTGTGCCCATCGGAAAGAACGACTCTGAGCCTTTAACACGTGGACACACCTAAGTCACCACCACCTTCAAGGTGCATCCCGGCCCCCCACCAGGCCCCTTCACCATGGGATGAGGTTTGCTATCCACTTCTTGTAGAGGCTTCGACCAAGCAGACAGCCCCTTCCCTCTCGCCATGTGTGTCCTCTGGCATCCATGAACCCTCCCCTGGTGTGTGTCCCCCACAACCTGTATTCCTCTGTCCCCCCTTCCCTCCTTGGGACCTTGGCTATAAGACCCTCATCCTCTAACCCAGCGGTCCTCAACCTGTGGGTCTCGACCCCTTTGAGGGGGGAGAGGGGGCCACCCGATTCATCACAGTAGCACAATGACAGTGACGAAGTAGCAATGAAATTTTATGGTTGGGGGGTCACCCCAACATGAGGAAGAAGGATTGCAGCACTGGGAAGGTGGAAAACCCCCACTCTATGCCGCTCCAAAGCAAAAGCCCAAGTACAAACGCAGCCTTTGGCCAGCTCCCTTCGGAGGGGGGGTGGTATTGCTAGATCAGGAGGAGGGGGTGCTCTCTGGAAAAATGATGGAGACGGTCAAGGAAACCCTTCCCTCCACTCTCACCCGCCTGTCTCCTTCCAACACCCCTAAGAGCCACTCCCCACCCCCAGTCTGACAAAGCTCAGGAATGCATATTTATGCACGGTGGCTCTCTGTGCTTGGCACTTTGCAGACAGAAAGTTCTTTCTCCTGTCTTATCTAATCCAGCCCGCTGCCTGTCACACCCCTCTCCTCAGAGGGCCTCGGGTCCCCGCAGTGATCCCATGGAGTGCCCCTCCGGTTCTCCTGCCACGCATCTCTGGCCAGGATCTGGCTGGGGGTCCTGATGTCCGACTGGTGGCGGTGTTCTCAGACTTCCTCTATGGAGATGGGTGTAGCCCACAACTGAACAGAACTCACGCCATCTTTCAGAGCCCCCAGCATCCCATAGTGACAGCCCCCACTCTCCTCGCCTCCCCTACAGGCCTAGACTCTGCCTCAGACCCTTGAAAGCCCCAAAGCAGGACTTTCTCCCAAGTGCCGCCCCAGATCTCTGTGTGGGATGAACTCCAAGTGAATGCGCCTTAGAGCGTCAAGTCAACCTGACCCTGGAGTCAAATCAAGACAAGGGTGTTCAAGGTCAACTGGGACCCCCACAGGAGAGCAGTCCCTGGGGTGCAGGCGAAAGCAGGCAATCTATAACGTCGCCCCAATCCAGCTCCTCTTCTCTTCCCTGCCATGGGGTGGCCAGGGAGTTGGCATGGGAGATCCTGGTCTCTGGTTGGAGTGGGGAGGTGGGGGCTGCTGTATACACCCCACCGTGGGTGCCCCGCTCGCCATTCCCACTGATCCTACCTGAACCCAGGCCGTGTCCCTTCTTACCTGGTCAGGTGCAATAGCTTTAAGCACCTCCACCTGCATCCTCCAAAGCTTCCCAGGGAGTTGCATCTAATATGTGGGACACCACTCTCTCTCTCTCTCTCTCCTGCTTCAAATCTCTGATAGCTCCCCCTGGCCCAGGGACCCAAGCCCCAACTGGCATTCAAGGTTCTTCCCCCATCCAGCCCTGCCTAAATAGTCCCATGGCCTCCAATGACAGACACTATGCCTGCACACACCAGGAACCACTGCTTCTATATATTGTTCCTCCTTTCTGGAATGTTCCTCACTGTATGTCAAACGCTACGTATCCTCCCACATCCACCTGTACCACCCTTTTCCCTGGGAAGCCCCCACTCCAGTTCCATCTCCCCCTGAATCCCTGTCCTGGGATCAGCAGCAGGCTTGGTTGTCTCCTGTCAGGGAATTTTCCAACTCTTTCAGTGTAGCGTCCACTGGGATAAGAAGGATATTGAGAGGAGGAAAATAAGTGAGAGAGGAAGTCCAAAGTCTGCCTGAATTCCTCCGTGATAAGGGCTGGAGGGAACTGCCCTGGCACTTGCTCCCAAAGGGCAACGGTTGACCAGATGGCCCCAGGCTAAGCCATGGAGAGAGATTGATAGAGTCCAGACCCGTGACCGGGAAGCCAGAATCTATCTGAGCAGGGCTTGGGAATGTACATCTGCTAGTTGACCTTAGAGCCTCCACTACCCCTCTCTGGGTCTCCACTTCCTCTCTCCTTTTCTCCCATCGGGTCCAGCACTCTTCCATTGTGGGGAAGACAAAGGTGATTTTTCAGATTGCTCCCTAGCCTCTTTAAAGATCCCCCAGGCCCCTGGGTTCCGTGGTAGTCTCTTCCTCCTTCTTCTAATGGGCTCTCAGGAAGAGCCCTGTGCCCACAAGAGTGAGAAAGCACCTTCAGGTCGGGGAGTTGACTCACCGCCCTTCCGCTCTCAGAGCACGGCAGGCAGGAACTGACAGTAACCAGTGGCTGGAGGGGCCGTCACCACTTAGTAAACCGCACCATCACAGCGCTGACTTAATTAGACCCCTCCAGTGATGACTCCCCTTATCCTGTTCTCAGAGTGTGATCTGGACTCCTTTGCTCAGCAGGACAGAGGACTCGGCCGGCTCAAGCCTTCAAAAAAGCAATGCCTTTTGTTGCCAGATGCAGACCGGCTTCAGGCACGGCTGCATTCAGAGACTCAGTGGTCAGTTGGTCTCCATTCCTGTACCGGACGGTCAGGCGTGCAGTCGTGCAGTCTTCGTGACTGGGCTCTGTTTGCCTCTCAGAGGGCAATGGTGTCTCCACCCCCTCAATTCTTGAAGGTGTCCAGTCTTCAAAGGGAGAGGACAAATCTGCTTGCCCAGGGGCATCTTTCAAAGTCCCGGCTAGTTAGTTGCCAGCTCCTCGCTTCTGACTCCTAGTGACCCTCACGTACACCAGGAGGAAACACTGCCCAGTCCTGTACCATCCTCACAACTGGTGCTCTCTGGGAGCCCTGGGTGCCAGCCACTGTGTGTGCTGAGTAAGACTGTAGCAGCATCGGGGTTAGAATCAGAGGGAGACTCATTAACAGTGTACTGTCTGCACTATGCGAGAGTATATCCAACACACCCCCCCGCAAAAAAAAAAAACGGGGAAAAGCTTCATGGGGTGGAGCTTTGGTAGTGCACATTGTTTCCACTGGGTGAACATTGAGAAACTCCCTCTGAGTTAGTGCACCCAATGGCATCACCTGGGGAGGTTCTCTCTGGTCACAGCGAATTTTTTGGTAAAAGTTGTTTTGCTCAAATATAGTTTTTGGGTTTTTTTTTTTGGTTTGTTTGGTTGTTTTTTTTTTATGACAAATTTAAGAGAACAGCATGCAGCTGTGAATTTTTTTTCCCCTTCATGGGGGAAAATGCCACAGAAACTGTTGCGATGTTGAACACAGAATACGAGGACAGCACTAGGGGAAAGACTCAAGTGTACAAAAAGGCGAAATGTCCATTGATGACAAACCTCATGTTGAACGTCCACCAAGTTCCTGAACGGACAAAAATGTCAACTAGCATTTGGAGTTTGTTACACCAGGTCAGAATGTTCATCGAGTTTGTGATTTAAATTTAGGGGTGCTGAAAAGAGTGTGTAACAGTGTGTGACAAAACAGACCTGATTGGTGGCAGATGAGGGCCTGGTTTTGCCTCCATGACAAATGGCTCATGCAGCCCTTGCAGTGCATCAGTTTTTTGCAAAACAACAACAACCCAGCATGCCTCTTGACCAGTGTAAGACATGAAACAATAATAATTTATAAGTCAAGGGTTCATGAGGGAGGAAGGGGGAATAGGGAGGGATTAAAATGAGAAGCTGATACCAAAGGCTCAAGTAAAAAGAAAATGTTTTGAAAATGGTGAAAATAACAGATGTCCAAAGGTGCTTTACAAATGGATGGATGGATGGTGATAGAGATGTATGAGCCCCCAATAAAGTGATGGGGGGAAACCAGCATGCCTCTCTTGCATCATGCACCTTACTCCTCAGCTTGCAAGAGCTGGATGATGAATAAGGAAGGTCAAAGAAGACCTGATGCCTTTGAATTTGGGTATGGAGATAGATGATTGATAGATAGATAGATAGAGATAGATAGAAATAAAGATAGATAGATAGATAGATAGATAGATAGATAGATAGATAATCATAATAATAATGACTGTCAAAAGAATGAGCAAATTTCTCTTGGAATGTATATAGCCAGAATGCGCCTAACATCTGGACAGGGAGTGTGTTCATTCATCTAAGTTGACTAGAGAAACAAATTCAGGGAGACTCATCTGTGTATAAGAAAGAGCTTTATATAAAGAGTAATTGTGAATTAAGAAAACATCACAGCCCAGATCAAGTACCTCAGTCCAATATTGACCCATTTGCCCAAGACCAGTCTATAAATCCCTCTAGACTCATGCAACACATGCCATGAAGATGACATGCCAGTGGGTGGAAAGTCCTGTGGATCCAGTGGTGATGGAAGCATCTCAGTGCTGGTGTGATGGGTCTCTCCTCCAGCTCCAGGGCTCTGGCTCTGTCAGTGTAGCCCCAGGTGGCTTGTCATCGGGAATGTGCAGCAGAGAGTGTGTGCCTGGCCTCCAGGGAGCTATTTATCTCCTTAGGTCATCAAGCTGCGACCTGCTTGACAGGCTAAACCCCGCTCCTTCTCAAGTTGACAGGAGATGATGTAACTGCCATAGGGAATTCGTCTTATGTGCTTTAGGTGTGTCATCAGGAGGGACCTCTCCCTGAAGAAGGGGGTGGTCAAGTGGGGGACTCCCCTCAAAGAGAAAGACCCTTAATGGGATGGAATGGCACAATGGACGCAACCGTGTGTTCAAACATCATAACCAATGATGGCTCGGGGTGAGGCAGCCTCTTGTTCTGTCTTCTGTGGGGTCACCACTCTTTAGAACCAGCTTGGCAACACCCACCAGCAGGAGAGCATCTCCTCACTCTGAGTAGCCCGACTCAGGCCCTACACCAATGACCAGCTCAAGTTCATGGTTGCTTGTAAATTCCCCAGAAGAGAGTTTAGTACGGCAATTCTCAACCTGGGTGTCACGAGTCCTTTCACAGAGGGTCTCTCCATTCATAACAGGAGCAACATGTCAGTGATGAAATAGCGACAAAAGTAATTTTTATGCTTGGGCGGGGGACTCATCGCAACACGAGGAACTGTGTTTAAAGGGCCGCAGCCTGAGGAAGGTTGAGAACCATTGGTGTAGTAGACATCTGTAACATCGGAGTGAGGAAGAGGGTGGTTTTCCTAATGGGAAGAGAGACCCAGGCACCAGAGGACAGTAAGGGATTCCGGAAAGCCGGAGCCACGCACATCCACTCTGCTTGGACAACGTGGTATAGCAGGAGGCAACAGTGGGCAGGGAAAGGAGAGGAGGCTGAGAAGAGGCCAGAAGGCAGGGCAATCTCTGGCAGGTAAGAGGGACATTCTACGGGGAGAGGCATGCGCCGAGATCATCGGGGTAGACCCACGAGGGGCCACAAGCCAAGAGTGGCCAGCAGCTCCATGTTGTGTTGCTTGGGCAGAGGCCACCTCTGAGATCTAGCTGGCAACCTCTCTCCCAGTGCTTGGGCCTGTGAGTCATTCAGAAACCCTGGGAGGCAGAGAGAGTCCCAAGCCAGATAGCCCAAAGGGCCCTTAGGGGGAAGCAGGACACGCAAGACTCTGGAAAGGAACCCCAGTGTCTTAGGGCTGCTTTCACAGAAACACAGCAAGTGGGTGTGTATTTCACAAACAGGAATCTGTTTCCTCACCGTGTGGGTTACCCAACTGCCAGGGACACCAGCCTGTCACAAAACATTACAGGCCCGGCAGGCGCAATTGTACAGCAATGATCTGTAAAGATGACAGTAAAGTCATGGAGAATAAGAGAGATCGGAGAGAGAATAAAATGAAGGAGGCAGACATATTTTAAATAGGTAGCATGCTGACTTCGACCCTGCTTGATGGTCCAAGTGGAGATTCAGAGACCAGAGAGGAGCATGAGGGAGAGGGGTGTATTTCTAACCAAAGCGTATAGATACTCGGGGAAGTGCAAGCCCCTTGATGACAGACAGATAATGACCTGTGTCACAGGAAGGGGTGGTAGCAAAGGCAATACAGTAATGGGAGGGGGACAATCTAGGGGCACATAAGCAAAGTGAAGAGCAGGGATGGGGTACACATGTGACAAGACGGGTGGAATCTAGATTTAAGATGGAGCATAACCTTGATTTGTCCTTGATCTGGAGGCTTGACATATTCTAAGCTTTCTATGAAACAGAAGCCAGTGCTTTTAACAGCAGAGAGTGAGACCTCTCTATGGTGGGATAAACGATGTTGCCTGATTGTTCTGGACAGCTGAATGCCCACAGGGAGAATGTCTCTAAGCAGCTGATCTCCCACCTGGTGCCGGCAAACAGCCTCCTTGGGGGAGACAATTCTGGGGAAAAGTCTGTTTATATCTCATACATGTTGGTTCATTCATGGCCTCTGCTCCATGGAAAGGCCCTCTCTCTGTGTGCTCTCTCAAGGAAGACCCTCTCTCTGTGTCCACTCTCAGGGAAAGTCTTCTCTTGCCTTTTGAGCTGCTGGGCCTCATTTCCCTGATGACCTCCCATGAGCTATGCTCCTCCCCCCGCCGGCCCCCCTTCTGTGCTCGCTCACTGATTGAAACCTCTCTCTTGTCTCAACAGAGACCTACTTTACATTAGCAGTGCCTCCCTGGTTTATATAGCAGAAAGTCTGCTTCCCAAGGGGAGGGGCACTGCAGGCTCAGGGCTTGGGGTTCACAGCGAGACATCATTCTATTTGTAACACGTAAGGGACACGTTCCCTTGAACTCTCCTGGGCTCTGGCAGAGAAGGTTCTGTGACCATGAGGCGCCCTCAAAGCTTCCAGGAAGGGAGGGTTGGGGGGGGGCGGTGCTGAGGAGATGGGAGGGGCTCACTGGCATGGCCTCTTGGGTACTGTGTGTCCAAGGTGGGACCCTGCCCCCGTCCCAAAGCAGGGGAGAAATCATTGTCACCTGGGGCATGGATTCCTTGAGGGAACCGATTTCCTGAAAGCAATGGTCAAAGTCAAGTTGTGCACCTGGTACCTGTAGACCAGGCAGGGACCCCCCTTAAGGAAAGGAAATAAGAAATCCCACCACCACCACCATGCACTCGCCTGCTCAGTCCAGGGTAACAAGTCTTTGAGTCATCAGGGGAGTTAGCTGGGGTCTTTGGGGCCTACAGCAGGGAGGATCTTCTCCCAGGGTGTGAGGGCCAAGCTGGTGAAGACCCTGAGAAGCTCTGATTCAGGAGCAATTTGGGTAGACCCTGACCACATTCTGCCACCTCCTTGCTAAGGACTGTGACCTTAGGGGAATTGGAAAAACCAGGTGGAAGAAGGACTGGGGAGGGGGGGTGCTAGGTGCCCCCGTTACGTTGGTTCTGACGCATGATGATGCACCATAAGAACAGAACAGGACCTCAGAGTCCTGCACCATCCACGCAGGCTCCAGCCAAGGTCCGGGGAGACCCTCCACCATTAGCTGAAGGCAAGTCCCCCGGGTCCTAGCAGTCACCAGCTCCCTAACACCAAGCTCTGTTTTCACTGGACCTTTCTGGAGAGCTGTCGCCCCTACTCACATGTCTGCATCAAAGCCAGCCTCCCCTGGCACACCTGGTACCACCCCACCCTTGATTGCAGGAGGAAGGAGACGAGGCGGGTCTCTCTGACTTCCATCTCCCTCCCCCTGCCCCCCATGACACCCGCCATCCCTTGAATTGCGCAGACTCTCAGAAGGAAGTTGGAGAGATGTGGCAAGAGTCAGAGAGGGGAGTCCCCTTCACTGCCCACCGCTGGGGAAGCCAGAAGGACTCAGCACAGGCTTTCAGAATGGAGACAAAGGCTGGAAAATATGGACAGACTCCTGGACATCCCTTAGACCCTGCTCCAGAAGCTTAAAGCTTAAAGCTTAATGGCTCATAGCAAAGTCATACTAGCTGCCCCTATCCGGGAAGACTGAGGTGGATGGAGGGCAGGTGGCAGGCTCCAGTGGGCCAGTTCTGGGCTCTGAGAAAGCTCTGTTCAAGGTTTGACGTCCCAGCAGGAGACCACGTTGTGACGGTCCCCACACTGCTGGAGTTGCGAACCATGAAGCGACAGCCAAGTCTTCCAGGCAAGCCCAGCCTGGGGACAATGGTCAAGAGTTGTGGGTCCATCCCGGGTTAGGGCACGAGGTCAATCTCGGCCTGGGGCTAGCAGGCTGACTGAGATTGGGAGTGGAACAACCACCAGTCTGAGTGTGGAGGAGGGGCCCAGGCTGGATTTGGGACCAGGGTTGGGTCAAAGTCAGGACCCTGACTCCGTTGGCACTTGAAAGCCCTCCAGGTTCCGGTCAGGTGCCTGCTTCCAGCGGAAGCCCGGGCTCCTGGAGTCGGTGGTCGAGGGGCAGCATGCGAAGGGGGTCCCCCTCTCCTCTCTGTCCGCAGGCTGGCCAGGCGGTGGGGCTGCAGCTGGAGCAGTGCAGCTACCTGCAGAAGATGGAGGAGGACCACCAGCAGTGCCTCCTGGAGGCCCAGGCGGAGAACGAGACTGCAGGTGACGCCCTGGGGCTGAGCAGGGCCCCGAGGTCTGTGGTTCCTCAGATCCAGTGGCGTTCGCCCCACATTGGTTGGATGGGGCCCCAAGTGAGCGGACCCCCTGGGATGTGAGGAAAGGCTGCCTGCCGGGAGAATTGGGAGAGTCGGGTGGGAGAAGGAAGGGGGGGCGGGGGATGCTAGGTGCCCCTGTTAAGTCGGTTCCAATTCTTGATGACGATGCCATGTAAGAACAGAACAGGACCTCACAGTCTTGCACCATCCACACAGCCAAGGTCCCAGAGCTCCTTCACCACGAGCTGAAGAAGGCGTACGACGCTGGGGTTCTGAAAAGTGACAGGAGCCGGCTCGACCTTTGGGGGCCACTCTGGGAGGGTGATGTCTAGGGCTGCCACCTCGCCCCACCCAGGGTGAGCAAAGCCCAAGGTGCCCCGTGGTGAAGGCCTGTGAACAATGGAAGCGGTTCACAGGATGGGGGCAGCTGGCTAGGGGGAGTCTCTGGGCCGGGTTTCTCAGCCCCTGAGCTCAGCTGCATCTGAGATGCGGAAATCTGGCCTCCTGTGCCCCCATCCGACACCCCCCCCCCATTCTGGAATCCAAGTGCTGGATGTCAGAGGGGGAGCAGAGGGCATCTGGTGACTGAGGGTGACCCCTCAAGCACTCCCAGGAAAACTCAGAGCCATCTTGACCAACTAGAGAGAGAAGCGTGCCCACCCCCCCACCCCACCCCCCGAAATGGTGTGTACAGGTCAGGGATAGTCTTAACCACAGGGAAGCCGAGGCCCAGCCTGAGCCTCTGCCACTTGCCAAGACCTCCAAGACCTGGGCGTGACATGTGCGTAGGATAAAGTGACCAGAGTTTAACATTGGTAAAGCGGGACACCATTGACCAGGGCGGGGGTGGGGGAGCAGTAGAGGGGGTGTTTTCCCTTCCCATTCTCCCACCGTCCCCTAACTTGTGGTGCATTTTTTCCAGAAATCAGGACTTTTTTAAAACGCCACAGGACGTGGGGCAAAAATGTTTAGAATCAGCACTGTCCTTCCAAAAGTGGAACATCTAGTCACTTTCGCCTAGGACACACACACACACACACACACACACACACACACACACACTGAGCCTTCCCGTCCCAAACCACCTGGCGCAGGCCAGGCTCTTTCCCCCACTAATTAGGTGAGCCAAGGTCAGACCCAGGATCGGGTGCCCTGGGAGGTCAGGGAAAGAGCCCTGTGGGTGAGGCTGCCCCGTGTGCCCAGCGCCTCGGACTAGGTGGGGCCGTCAAGCCAGATGACAGACAGCCTCTATTCTTCACTCCTCCCCCCTCTTCCACCCCGGCGGCCCAGCCCCTTGCTCAATGGCTCTGGGATAAAAATAGAAGGGATGGCAAGTGACTTCCTTCTTCAGGTGCTGGGTGAGCCAGGCTTGGAAGGATGGGCAGGGTTTGGAAAGCCTAGGAAGTGGGGGCCCCTGGGGGGAGGGGAGGGATGGGGCAGACCCGAGGGCTGGCAGTGGCTGCACTGCGGTGGCTGTGCCAATTCTGGGCCTCCTCCCAGTTCATCTCCCTGGGCTCTAAGCTCAGTTATGCAACAGCCTTGATGCTCCACCGTGTCTTTCTAGCCCACCCTCTGAGATCAGCAGGTCTGAGACCCCTTCCTCCCACTCGCTGGCAGCCTGGGTGCCCAGCCTCTACCTCCTGCACCTTCGGTGTACGGTGTAACCTCAGGGACAGACTTTGCGTCCCTGAGTCTCAAAGAGGGATGGCTCCTGTCTCCTGAGGCCCTGGGTAGAAGGACTGAGCTGAGGGGGAACTGGACCAACCCATTGCATGTGTGCCTACCCGAACCCCAGCAGGGCAGGCAGCCCAGACAGAGAATGGGGTCATGGACCCAGAGGCCAGGACCCCAGACTCAGCCCTGCCGGCAGCACCTTCCAGACTCAGAGAGGAGGCCACCCTTGTGGGCCCGGTGAGGTCATTGCTGGCTCCAGGTGCTTATTGGCTGGCCACACATTGTCAGGGCACAGCCAGCCCAAGCTGCAGAGGAGGGCAGGGCTGTGGGTCTGCGCATGACCTTGAGAAGTTCTCTGTGTGTGTGTGTGTGTGTGTGTGTGTGTGTGTGTTTACAGGTACAGCCAGATGTGTGCTCCTGGTCCTGTCTGTCTGGGGTTCAGATTGTGCTTCTAAGGTTTGTAGCTCTGTGTCTGAGTCTGGGGAGTCCCTGGGGGCCTGTTTAAGCCTAAATGGACCTCCCATGTCTGCCAGGTATGTGGAGTCGGTAGGAATGTCTGCTTGTCTGTGCTTGGTGAGCCCAGACATATCTGAGTGCCCGTCTGTGAGCTGTGTGTCCCTGTGCCTATGTGTATCTGTGTGGGGGTAGGGGTTCTATGCCCAGATAAATACTCTTGTCTGTATGAGTGCCTGTCCTTGTCTGTCTGAGAGTCTGCGCACACACACGCATTGCAACATGACCCAGCACAGGGCCTACTCAGAGTCCTTCAGCGTGGCCTTCCCCGGTGGGGCTGCTGTCCCCAGTGGACACACAAAGCCAGCCTGGGCCTTGTGTCTCTGTGGGTTGGCGACTCATGTGATAGGGTCAGGGAGCCTCCTGGACAGGCATACAGGGAGCACCCCCAGAGCCCAGGCCAGCACAGCACCACAGAACCAAGGATTTCCATGGCTGTCACAAACCAGCCCCCTCCTCCTGCCCCACTTGTCTCTGTAGGAGGCTTCTCCGGTGGTGGCCCACCCTGACTGCTCTTCCCTGCCCCCTGTCCTGGATCCCTGTAGCAGGTGCTAGCCCTGTCTGAATTGCATGGAAGTCCCCTAAGACCAAAGGTCATCTCTCTCAGAGCAGGGTTCTCCTCTCTCTCCTCCGCCCACCTCTGGGGAAGCTGAGCTCAGAAATGGAAGCCCATTCTCACTCCAAATCCCCTCCCTGGCCTGTGCTAGCCACCCCAGGGCTCAGAGAGAGTCCCGAGTCCAGGGGTACCACCCAGAAGCTGACCTGCAAAGCAGAGTATGCCCATGCCATGAAATGGGAGTAACCAATCCAACAGCAACCACATTCCCATAGACGTGAGGCAGAACCCTTCCAGTCTTGCTGGAGAGGGGTTCAGCGTGGGAACAGGCTGTATACGCGCCAGCAATGTGACCTGACCTCTCTATGCCTCTGTCTCCACCCCCCACTCCTCTGGAAAAAAAAAAACAGAGGGTTCAGTAAAGAAGTGATTCCTTTCAAGAGAATCATGACTCCAAGTGCGAGGGCAGCGTGATGCGTGTGGAGACATTCCGAGCAGGACCTTGAACTCTGAGCTGATTCCACTGGCCTGACGGGCCTTGCATGGCCTCCTCCAAGGCTGGTGGAGGCGTGGCAGGGCCTGGCACCAGAGTGGGGCTGCGGGAGCCCTCAGGCAGCACATGGGAATGAGGAGAGCATCCCCGGAGAAGGCAGTCTGGGCTCTCAGGCTGGGGCGTCCGTCCGGGGATCCAGATGATGACAGCCTTCCTCCCCAGGTCCCATCTGACTGCAGCAAGTTCCAGCAGGTTCCTCTCCCTGCTACTAGCCCACCCACCACACAGAGCCCCAGGCTCCTCCCCTCACAGCCTCAAGCCTCCACCTCCCCTGCCCAGGCCCTCTTCTTGAGAACGGGGAACCTTCGGACCTGGGCTGGGCTGGGCTGGGTTTGTCGGAGTTGACTTTGGCTCTGGGCTGGGTTTTCTGAACAAACCTACCGGACCGGCAGAATCACACAGATAAATTCAGACAAGTTCCAGTCCCTCTGTGGGCACTGGTTCCCTAGTGGACACCACCAGGCCCACGTGCTTCTGGCTATAAAGCACCCCCCACACACGCACCAGATGAACAGTCTAGCCTTCTCTGGGCTGGCTGCCACAGCCACCTCCGGACTCTCTCTCTCCCACTTGAACGAGCGTGGGCACCTGTCAATTTTGTAAGAATCACTCAAACCCTAGACCAAACCCAAGTCATCCAACACTTCCTTTGCTAATGAGTATTTCCTGAAGGCTGTTCTCCAGTAGAATCCAATATGCACATTCCATAAAGAAGAAGAAAGTTCCTCTAGCTGTCTTTCATAAAAGGAAAACGGACGTCTAAGAAAATGCCTACCTGTTCAGGCACAGTTGCAGAGGGCGATAAGCCTTTGCGTGCAGGTTGCACCTGGGGTGATACATGCCAGGAAGGCGGGTGCTAGACAGACAGACTGCCATACCCAGAGGCTGGTCACGCCAGCGACTCCCCTCTCACCAGCGTCTTGCTGCCTGTAGCCTGATTTTGCAAACTGTTGAACAGTGCTGTGCAAGGTTCAGAAGCCAGCAAAGCATGGTCCTCTCTCCCTCTGCCAGGCCACTGCATTTCTGGAAAGCACTCCATATGTTAGAGCAGCACAGTAAGTACCAGGTGTGCCTGATGACTGACCCGTAAAGGTCGGCGGCGCAAGGCCACCCAGCAGCATCACAGAAGAAAGGCCTGGCGACCTGCTTCCACAAAGAGCACAGTCCAGAAAAGTCCCTCGGGAAGCCACGCTGCTCCATAACACCTGCAGTCACTATGAGCTGGCCTCAGCTCGGCAGCAACAACCAGTTTGGTACTAAGGGGCTTGAGTTAGAGATACAGCGAGGAAACATCTAGGCTCTGGCCCAGACAAGTGGTTTTCGCCTTCGCAATTCTCCGCTGGCTCCTTTGAAAGTGGCATCTGGGGTTAGGGTTAAAAGAAAGATTAAAAAAGAAAAGTCGCATCGGATAACTCACCTTTGTGGGACCACCTAGGTTTCCCTGGTGCCCACCCATCAAGGGGCAGGCCAGGACTGCTCCTGCCTGCTCTGTCGGCCAGCAGGAGGAAGAGGAGGAGGAGGAGGAGAGCAGGTTCCGGCGTGTCCACCGGGCAGATGACACACGCTGGCCGTGCTCACCGGCGTGCCCCCTGCCTTCACCCCACAGGCTGCGGCAAAATGTGGGACAACCTCACCTGCTGGCCAGCCACCCCTCTCGGCCAGGTGGTCGTCCTGGGCTGCCCCCCCATCTTCCATCTCTTTTCCTCCAGTCAAGGTAAGACCCAGGGGCTGGAGGGAGGGGACCCGAGGGTGTGCACGGAACCTCCAGAGGAGGACTTTGTCCATCTCAAGGGGACGGGGGTGGGGGCAAAGAAGGCCGGTGTCCTCGGTCTATCAGCAGTGCCCCGGTCTAGCTGGGTCTTTGAAGGACTTGTGAGACTTGATTCGTCCTTCAGGGGAAGATAATGCATGGGAAGGGTCCGCTAAATATTTGCGCAGCAATTGATAACTGATTGACTGGCAGGTCATTGATTGCATGGCAGTCCCCCTGTTCCTGTGGCCTTGGGCTGGTCAAGATCCTGTCATTTGATTCCTGGGACAGATGGCCCTCAGGTCACTTGGAAGCTGTCACCATGCTTCGTTCACACAGCTTGCCATGCTCTGCCTTAACGGACGGCCGCGCGTACGGCAGCCACAGGAAGGGGAAGCACTTCAGGATGTGGGTTTTCTTGCTCTTGCGCCTTCAAGAGGCTTTTTTCTAGCAGGTCCTCAGACCTCCTCGTCTTCCGTGCATCGTGATCGAGCACCTCCTGGCGGACCAGCCACTGGGCTGCCTGGCCAACCTCTGTCGAGGTTGGGGACAGAACACCACCTTCCAGGCCCCCATCGGCCCTCGCGGAGCTGAGGTTCCTAGTTGGGGAGCGATTTCGCAAGTCTATCGTCACAAGCCATAAGAAGTGCCAGCAGGGAGAACAATGCCGTCGGGCAAAAGCATAAAACTGCTAACCACAAGGTCCGCAGTTCAAGCCCAGCAACTGCTCCATGAGAACTCGGATGAGGATCTCTGTTCCTGTAGGCTCTCTATGAGTCAGAACCAATCTGATGGCAGAGGAAGATCTCTCTGAGGAAGTGACCACTGAGCTGCCACCTGGAGACTCGAGGGGCAGAAGGCGGCCCCCTCCCTGGACTCCCCAGATACCATGAGTGGGGGAGGGGATGGAGAGAGAGCAATAGCTAATGGCTCAGGCACTCATTACTCAAGGAAACTCAAGGCTGGGGTGGCTGAAGGAGAGAGCTGCAGATTCTAGAAGCAGAAAAGGCTCAAAGGCTCTGGGGTAAATGAGAAGCCCCCGTCAGCAGACAGACAGACAGACACACAGAGATGATGATGGTTGAACTCCAAACCCGCCCACAGTGGACGAGAGACTTGTCTATGGAGCGAACATGGAGGAAGGGGGGCGGGGAAATCCAGGGGAACAGTAGCATCAGCCATGGGGGCCACCCAGCTTTGGGTGTGATGAACTGGGAGAGGAAGGGGCAGGATTGGGGTGGGAGGAGGGAACGGAGGAGGAGCGGGGCAGAGTGATGGAGAGGAGAAAGGTTGAGAGGGGAACTCTCTCCTGAGGAGCAGGCATGGGCTGCAGACAATAGTGAGAGGAGTGGGAACAGGTGGGAAGGTTGCTAAGGAATAGGACGGGGGTGGGGGCACCGATAAGGGACAGAGGAAGGAGTAAGATCTTAGAGCAGCCATTCTCAATCTGTGAGTTGCAACCCCTTTGGGCGTTGAATGTCCCTGTCACAGGGGCCGCCTGGTTCCTAACAGTCACAAAGTGGCAGTGATGAAGCAACAGCAAACATAATATTATGGTTGGGGGTGGGGTCACCACAACGTGAGGAACTGTATGAGAGGCTCACGGTATGCTGAAGGTTGGGAACCACTGCTTCAGAGAGTGAGCACAAGGACGGCTGGGCCCCGTTCTGGGTGCTCTTCCCCTTCTGGACCTCAGGCTCCATGTTTGTGAGGTGGTGGGTGGGGAAGACCCAATCGTCTCTTTGGAGTGGATCGTGCACCCTCCAGGGGCGGATGCCGTGACCTGAGCCCTTAAGGAAGGGTCTCTTCAATCAATACCCTCCCTCATCATCACCCAGGCCAGTCCCCACCTTGCCTGGCCATCCTGCAGGCAATCCAGCACCTGGGCAGGCGGGAAATGAGATCCTCACAGTGCGTGCGTCCCCATGGCCAAGCCTGGCCACTAGCCTCCTCCCAGATCCTGAAGGCACCCCCTGACTGCATTCCTCCCTGATGTCCGTTCCTTCTGTGCCTGGGGGAATATCACGTCTAGAAGCAGCTTTGATGGAGAGTGAGAGGCTGCAGACCAGAGTCCCTGGAGGAACGGGGGTGGGCATTTAGGAAGCCAGGAAGCTTGCCATCCAATGAGGCCTGCTCGGGTCAGGCACCAACACTGACCACTCTCTCTAGGACCCAAGAGTCATGATGGGGCATGGTGAGCCCGCAAGGTACTTCCATGCCCATGGAAGATGGTACCCCGCTCATCAGGGCCACAGGACCCTAGTGGAGAGGGGGTTAAGTATTGAGCTGCTAACTGCAAGGTCGTCAGTTCAAAAACCACGCGGCACTCCACAGAAGAAAGTTCCAGGGTTGGCAATTCACAGGGCCAGGTCTACCACCATGACCAAGTCGCTGTGCATCGGCCTCGACGCAATGGGAGTGAGTTTTCTGGTTTGGAATGAGAGCCACAAGAGATGGAACCTGATAAAAAATGGGAGAAACGTGTGGAACAGAATCTCCAATCCTGCCCCACCCCCCTCCACCAAGAAACAAAACAAAACAGATCTATTGGATTGGTTGAGCTTGGAAGAAACCCAGTCTCAGGCCACTGCCCTGAGAAACTTTCTCACCTCTGGTGGTGGGAGCAGGAGGCCCAGCCTTTGCCCCTGTGAGCTGGAATTGAACCTCCACCCCGGTGGGCCGCAGTCCTGCGCACAAACACTATGCCACCGGGGCTCAGCCCGAGAAACTTTCTATTTGTGGCTTTTTAACTTTTTCATTAAACTTTTTCGTGTGGGTTAGGTGAAGGTTTACAGGACAGGTCAACATGCTCACATGCGACGCTTCATCCTTTGTCTCCATGGCACTTAGCCCTACCCCCCATGACGTCTGTTCCAGCTCCTTCCGTCTTTCCTAATCATTGTCCTGAGATTCTGTCGTCCTTAGAGTCGTACTGCCCATTGGTTTTCAATGTCCAGTTCCAGGCCTGAAGGATGACTACAGGCTGTCTTGAGGGTCCCGCCGGTCTTTCCCCCACCAGTTGGCTTGATGTCTTTCATGATCTTGATTTTTTTTTAACTTCTCACATTTCCTGGAAGACTCTGTAAGCCCCGAACCAAAAGTAGCCCTGGAAGTCACCTTGTAGCTTGTAAGTCATCAGTTAGCTCAAAAACCAGTGACTTTCGCTCATTAGGAAAGACTATGTTCCTTGAAAACATCATCTGCATGAGATCCAGCAGTGTCCAGTTATACTGAGCCAAAGCTGAGCGGTCAGAGGGTAATGAAACCACCAGGACAGGAATCACAGGAAGGTTGGTAAGAACGAAGCAGTGCCCATGACGAACTTGTGAGGAAATATCAGATGGGAGCCTATACTGCTGCTGGAGAACCCGTCACTGGAGACAATACACTCTTTAAAAGATGGACTGGGGAGTGCCCCATTCCTTAGGGCAGATCCCTCACCAGAGCTGACCTGGGGACACGCTGACTGCAAACTGGACTTCAGCCCCCACTGTCCATCCGCCAAGTGCCACAGTCAGCGTCCCGGATCTCTGCAAGTGAAACAGAGAAACCGGCACGTGTGGGTCATGGGCTGGCGGTCTGGAGAAAAAACAGCACGTTCCTAAGAAGGAAGCGAGCGAGTGAAGGATGGACGTGCCAGGCAGGAATGCAGCCAACTCTGATGCTGCCCTGTGGGAGCCCTGGCAGTAGGCTGGCCAGGGTCTGCCTCCCGAGTCTGCCACGACATCCCTCCCCGCCCTCAGCGCCCCATCCTTTCGTGGGAGCTGGAAACTCGCTCCTCTCTAACCTCACACTTTGGGGTGTGCACAGCTCGCAACAAACACACGAGTCTGCCATGTAGGCAGATGCTGGTGAGAGCCAGTTCGCAGGTGCAATTCATGGGCTGGTTGTTTTACCCTGTTGAGTCCCTTTGTGTCAGAGGAAACCGGCCAACAACCACCGAAGGGCCAGTGGGTGCAATTGTAGATGGTAATATAGAGAGATCATAGGAAAGCCAGAGAGGATAGAAAAGGTAGGAGAGAGAGTAAAATAAAGAAGTCCCGGAGCAAAGGCTGGGCCTCCTACTCCCACCACCTGAGGGCAGTGATGCCACCCCCAAAAAAATAAAACAAAAACAAAAAAAAAGAAGTCAGACATGTTTTATGGTACTGTTGATGTTTATCGCGCCAACCTGGCCAATAAACACATGTGGGGTTGATTAGAGGGTGGAGAGATAAACAGTCTTTCTGATTCTCGGGTCTCTTGCTTTGTGATGGTCGGACTAGGGTCTAGCTGCCTTAGCCAGTTCTGCTTCAGCCGGCAAGGTTCACTTCCTGTAAGACATTCCTGAAAAGAATCCACATGGACCTGCCCTGATGTAGCCCTGGGTGCTGGAGCAGCCGCGTGGAGACCCCTGCCAGTGCTGAAATGCTGACACGCTCACTGAGTCAGCTTTCCTCCTGCAGTCAGCATCATTGCATGTGGTTTGTGAGATGGAAGAGGATTTTGTAGATTGGTGTCAGACTTATGGGTTAATGTTGGACTTATGGGCTTGAACAGCCCTGGGTTGGGATGTTTTCTTAATGTACACTTACCCTTTATGTAAACTTCTCTCTTATATGCATAAGATTTTTCTGTAGGCTTGCTTCTCTAATATACCCAGACTAACACACATGCTCACCTCAGCTCCTCTTGATGGTCCACATAGAGCTGGGAGAAGAGAGAGTGCCTTTACTATCTTGGGAACTTTATAAGTAATCATAAGACATGCATGCTCAGTAGTTACATGCATCACAAAGTAGGTGGTATCTACAATAAGGTCCCTAAGCTCATAGGTGAGGAAGCCTAATACCTGCACTGGGGGGAAATATGAGTGTGCCCATATGAAGTGATATGTCAGGAAAAGAGAAAGGATGTCTGCTGCTATGGGGAGAGAGAATCAACCACGTGCTCACTTTAAGGCGGCAGAGCTGTGAGGGAGAATCTGTAGGAGTGATTTTTACTTACTGTTGTGGGAATGATATTTAAAGCTGCATAATGTACTTGTACTTTACCTCTAACCTTCCAAAGTGGAGACTTTCCTACTGTGGAATACCAGCCTTTCCAGATTCCCTCTGTGATCAGTTAGGGAATATAGTCCTCATCATATTTCCCTAGTTTCCCACAAATTTGGACTCACGGGGTGGGAGAGAAGAGAACTTCCCTATGGAATATCCCAGGCTGTCATCTTTTATGGAATCAGACAAGTGGATATCTCTCTCTGTCTCTCTCTCTCTCTGTCTCTGTCTCTCTCTCTGTCTCTGTCTCTCTCTCTGTCTCTGTCTCTCTCTCTCTCTCTCTCTCTCTCTCACACACACACACACACACACACACACACACACCCTGCCCCCGCTATGTGTGTCAGAGAACAGTAACCCAAGGGCTTCTGTGGCTGATGGTTTGGAAACAGATCACCAGAGCATCCTTCCAAAGAGATCTGGGATGAACTTGAGCTTGCAGATCTTTCAAGAAACAGCCAAGTGACTTTCACAGTTTGCATGCCTGGAGGGTCCCAGAAAGACAGAGACATGAGCTTCCCAGCTTCAAGGACAGTTATCCTGGCCTCATTTTCTTACTTTCCTACTGACCTGGTGGGGAGAGATTCCCAGGGGAATGAGATGGTGAGTGGAGCTGTGGTCTCCAAGTAAGCTGGGTGAGTGCTTTCGTACGGGCCAGGAGGCAGGGTCAGGGGACGATGCAAGCGGGTGAAAAGCCTCCAGCCAGGTCCACCTCTGGCCACCGTGGTGGGCAGCCTGGGTGGGGAGGTGGGGGGGGAGTAGAGGTGGCATAAGACTTGTCTCCTGGGACTTTCCCCTTGCCCATTGTAGCTAGCTTATGTGGACAGAGCAGAGGCTGCCAAAGAAGGAAACCAGTCCAACTGCCCTCCCCCCAGGCCCTGCACAAGAAAGAGACCAGTCCAGGGGACAGCCCTTGCTTGGCCGTCCTTCCTATTCTCTCACTGTCCCTCACTTCCTCATGCATGAAGTGGGGTGACCAGAATTTCTTGTGATGAGTCACTACATCACCAGAGTGCCTGAACTTAAAAAAAAAAAAAAAGAACCACCACCAGAGTCACTGCGTCCAGTCGGTGCCCTATGGGGGTACCCTGTGAGGTTCTGAGGCAGTGATTCTCTGCAGGAGTAGAAAGCCTGGTCCTTCTCCCTCAGAGAGGCTGGTGATTTTGAACTGCCGACCTTAAGCTTAGCAGCCCACGATGTAACCTACTATGCCACCAGAGCCCCTTCCTGGACTCCAGGGCCTCTTTCATGAGTCCTGGGGTAGAGGGAGGGGAGTCTTTGCTGGCTTATCAATCATTCATTCATGGGGGGAGGGGGTGTGCAGTGGAGGCCTTAGCTGGCCCATTCCTTTTCTGTAGCCATGGGGTAGAACTTCAGGAAGCGAGGCTGTCCTGGAGCCCCTGTCTGAGCAGGTTTCTTTCTGACTCCAAGACTGCAGTGCCTTACCAGTCGGCCTCCATGCCTCACCCCTTGCACACGCAGCCAAGAGCCCTTGTTTCTCTGTTGATGGGAGGAGAGCTGTGTCTTTCACAGTGGATCTCCCTCACCCAACTGTGGGGGCTCATCTCCAGCACCTCTGAGCACCTCCTGGGTATGGGGGCAACCCAGGCCCATGCCCCCAGACAGGTTGACCAAGGAGAACTGGGTCAACCCAGCCAGACAGCTACCATCTTACCCCCAACAGAGAGAAAGCCCCTGCCACTCCAGCCCCGGCACTCTAGGACCTGAGGCCGGTCCAGCCTCCATCTCTGACGTGGGGCAGTCAGAGGCAAATGTGAGAGGTTCTTCTGTGACAAGGACCCAGGCTGGGTGTGCGACCAGTTTATAGTGCACCTAGGATCAGGGTAAGGGCATCCTGTTGGTGCGGCGAAGTGGTTCTCCTCCTTCCTAAGGCTGAGACCCTTTAACACAGGGTCTACCCCTACCATAAAACTCTCTTCCTTTCTCCTTCATCACTGCCCTTTTGCTACTGTGAGGAATCATCACGTACATATCTGATGTGCAGGCTGTTACAAATTGTTACAAATTGAACATCATGAAAGCATCGTGATAGGTCGCAAAAACAATATGCACTTCTGTATTGTGAGATATTTATTTCTTATGTTAAATCAATGAAATTGTGTCTTGAAGCAGGGTGTGGCGTGGGTAACAGTCTTAACATAACAACAGTAAACTACGCTGCGACATTTTGTGACAGTATGTGCCAAAGAACCCTTGTCAGTGCAAAGGTCGAGATGGTTTCTTTCTCACCAGATCAGCAAATCTGCACGTGGGCAGACCCGCCTGGAGACACATAGAGGAGTGGTGTCTCCGTTCCCAAGACATCTTTCCGATGGTTTTAGGTGAACCTAAGAAAACATCTGTGCCATGGTCTTCGGTCGGTGAACGCTGTGAAAGGGTTGCTCAACCGCCAGAGGGGTCTCGACCCACAGGTTGAGAACCGCTAGCATAAGGGGTTCTGTGTTAGATGACTCACCATTAAGGTCAGCAGTTCAAACCCACTAACCACCCCTAGAGTGAAAGACGAGGCTGTCTGTTCGGGTAACGATTTTCCAACCTTGGAAAGCAGTCTGGTCTATCCTATAGGGCTGCCGGGAGTCAGCATCTGCTTGCTGGCAGTGAGGGTCAGACTCGGACTCCGTCGAGGGGCAGGACTGAGCTGAGGGGCACGGTCTGGCTCTGTCTCCTGTGCCCATGGGCTCCCTTGTGGTCCTGGAGGGGGGGTTCTCCCTGCTCCAGGGTCCCCTATGATGGTCTGCAGACATGTCCGGCAGCACCGGGAGCTGGTGGGAGTCAGGCGTAGACAGCCGGACCCCATGACCTAGGCCGGAGACCAGGTTTCACACACCCCCCCCCCCCCATCCTCCTCCAGACCTGAACGTGAGCCGCAACTGCACGGAAGGGGGCTGGACACAACTGGAACCCGACTCCTACTTTGTCGCCTGTGGCTTCGATGACCAGGCGTTGGCTGTGCACGAGGTGGGCCTGGAGCACCCCACCCCCACCCACCAAGGGAGGAGATTGTCTCTGCGCAGGAGCCAGGCTTCCTGAGGCCTGCCCCTTTCCAAGAGGCCTCCCTCTCCCAGGCAGCTGATCTGGGGCTAACCCTCTGGCTCTTTGTAACAGGAGGGAGGGAGAGAGGGAGGGAGGGAAGGAAGGAAGATGAAGCTGTACCCCTGCCTGAGGCTACCCTGCACCCTAACTTCCGGAGATGGCAGGGCAGGCAGGTTTCATCATGCCCATCACATCCAAGGGGAACCAGCCTCAGCCAGGCACTCCCCCACCCCCCACCCCGCCCGAGAGCCAGTCAGGGTCAGGGCCAGGACCAGGCACAGCCTGTGGTCCTTCTCCCAGGTGGGTTCAGTGTAGGGAGTCTCTGAGGAAGTGAGCCCAGCCTGTAGGGATGATGATGGGAGCTGCAGTGGGCGGGGGGGGGGGGGAGGGAACTTCAGGTAGCTGCCTCCCTGCGTACCGCCCCCCACCCCCCAAGACAACCTCATCAGACAGAACTTCTGCTTCTTCCAAGGGGACAGCAGCATGGCAGGAAGTTTCTGAAAGCCCTGGGTGGGGGGAACCCCTGTCCCCCCCCCCCACCAGATGGCGGTGGGAGAGCGACGCCGCCTCAGAGACTTGTCCCTGTGCATGCATACCCATGAGGAGAATGTGGGGTGAAAGGGTTCACTGTGAAGCTCTTAGCCGCCCAGATCTGTCCATCTTCTCCCCCATCCCACCCCACCCCCTCACCCCAACGCTCAGATTGCCTGAGAAATTAGCTTGTGGCGGTGCTTTTAAAATCCTCACACGCCCGTGGGCCTCCCCAGGCCACGGTGGGCAGGCCTCCTGCAAAGTCCCCTAGGATGCTGGACCCAGAGCTGGCCAACAAAGGGGTGCTGACCCCAGGGCTGGGAAGCAAATGAATGCTCAATTAATGAACCAGAGGAGTCTTCCCCTGGCCAAATCCCTCCTGAAAGAGCCAGGAAAGGCAGTTGAAGTCCATCCGCTGGGCCCACCCTGGGGAGCCACCCTGCCCCATTCATGGCATCTGGAGACTGACAGGGCTCAGGGGCCTGAAGAAGGCGCCCCGCAGCCTCTTCATCTCCACAAGGAAAGGTGGGGAAGGTGGTGCCTGGGACTCCCCACCTCTGCCAAACACCGCCCCCTTCCCAGGTGAGCCCGTCCCCTCAGCCCCGCCTTCCTCTAGCAGCAGCAGATCCTGTTCTACGACAACGTGAAGATCGGCTACACCATCGGCTACTGCCTGTCCCTGACAGCCCTTCTGGTGGCCATGGTTATCTTGAGCGTGTTCAGGTGAGGCCCAGCTGGGGCTGCTGGTCTCCCAGGAGGTGCGCCCACTCCCTCCCCGGCTCGGGGCTCAGTCTGCGCATGCTCTGTCCCCTCCACGCCCACCCCTTCCTGGCAGCACACCCCAGGCCACAGCAAGGGCCTCGGGAGCACCTACAGCCCAGCTGCACAGGGACTGCCATGCACTCGGGAGAGGGTTCCCGGGGGTGGGGCCGCACCTGCCCTATTACCCCACCTGTGCTTAGAGCTCAGAATGGTGTCGGTCAGGTGGGGGAAGGGGGGTGTCCCAGGTCCCTTCTGCTCCTCCTCCCATCTCTACCCTGCACCCCGACGCCCTTTGCAGGAAGCTGCACTGCACACGGAATTACATCCACATGCACCTCTTCACCTCCTTCATCCTGCGGGCGACAGCGGTCTTCATCAAAGACTTGGTCCTCTTCCACAGAGGGGAGCCGGATCTCTGCTTCGATGGCTCGGTGAGGACCCCCGCACCCGCCCTGACGCCCACCCCACTGCCCTGGGCCTCCAAATCCCCCACTCTGTCCATCTTCTCTCTTCCCTGCTCCCTCTGTTTCCTCTCTTCTGCCCACCTCTTCACCCTCCCTCCTCTTTCTTCTTTGCCCACCTTTCTCTCTTTCCACCTCAAGGATGACCAACCCTCCCTCCCCCAACACACACACACACACACACACACACACACCCCACTTCTTGATAGCTCCTCAAACCCCACCCCCTTGTCAGTACCCGGAGATGCTGCTGGGCCCCCCCACAGCCCACAGATAGGCCCTTCCAGTTTCTCTTCTGGGGAAAGGAGAATCCAGAGACACCTCCTACCCCACCTCTGTTGTCAATGCCCCATGTGGCCTTGGGGAATAGCCTAACTCACTTACAAAGACTTCCAAGGTTCCAGCTCTGCCTAGGTCTCTGTTCAGCATTCCTCATTTCCTGCACTGCAAGCACGCGTGCGCGCACACACACACACACACACACGTGCGCGTGCCCACACGCACACACACAGACCAATCGCCCTCTGGGTGATGAGGTTCGTAAACCAACACCCCGCATCTGCTGCTCTTCCCCTGCGGTCAGTCCAATCTGGACCTTCCTATGGGAGGGAGACCAAGAGACCGTGCACTGAATCCACCCCTGTGCCTAAGGAGTCCGTCTCTCAGTGAGTCCCCTGCCCAGGGACATCAGGGAGTGTCCACAGATCCCAGGGCCTACCTGAGCTCGAGCCAGAGACCAGGCCTGGCTCCGGCGCAGACCTCCTGGTCAAGGAGTCCTTGGCCGTGTCCAGTGACTCCAGAGCAGCACACAATGTCCAGAGTCAACCGTACCTTCTCCCCTGAAGAACAAACCTCTGATGCATCTCAACTCAGATGACAAGGAACCCGGAAAGCGGTCAGGGTCACTCCCACAGCTCCTCAGAGGACCTGGGCTCCCAATCAGATGGGCGGGATGTGAGCTCCAGAGCCCGGGAGCGACCTTCAGTCCACAGCACAAGCAGCTCCCTTCCTTCAAGGGCCATCATGAAGACCAGCTTCCGACTCATGTGTGTCTCTGAGAAGCTTTTCCAGGGCCAAGAAAGCACAGATAGATGGTGGGCCTGTGAAAGAGTTGAGTTCTTCTTGTTGGAAAGCAAATGGGGGGAGGGCGGAGTAAGGAACCAAAAAAGGAGAGAGAATGAATGCGGTTGTATCTGGAGAGGTGGACGTGCACGTTGGGGAGGGCTGTCCTCTCAGGCCGCTCTCGGAGGCTCTCAAAGCCCAGGGCGAGAAACCATGTTCTGGGTTGAGGAAGGACAGGGAGCTGGATGCTTGCTGAAGGATGCAGTGGCTTTAAAGCCTGGCTCAGAGCATCTGGATTCGATGGGAAATGGAAAGCCATTCCCGAGGGAGAATGGAGGACCCTGAAGATCTTCCATTTGAGCCATGGGGATCAGTCAGAGTCCCTGGATTGCCCCACTCAGGGGTCTCATCGACTCCTCTGTCATCCTCATCCACGTCTCTGCTCTGGAAAACATGACCACCCACTCCTCTCTTCCTCTCCACTGCTGGCTTCTCAGTCCCAATCTCTGCTCAACCACACCCCTCTGACTCCTCATCGAGTCCCACGCCACCACAAAACCAGTAGGCTCTTGCACACGCAAGCAAAAACTCTCCCTTGTGTCTCTTCCAGAACCTTCCATTCTAACTGGAATAAGATGCATGAATAGGTGGGCCATGGGGTGGTAAAGCAGATGGGTAGGTGTGTGGAGTAAAGCTGAGTAAGGTTGAAGAGATGATGAAATAGGGGTCGGTTAGTAGACAGATGGATGAGAGGATGGATGGGTGGTTAAGTGGGTAGACAGATGGATGAGTGGATGAAAGGGTGGATGGGTGATTAAGTGGGTAGACAGATGGATGAGTGGATGAAAGGGTAGATTGATGGTTAAGTGGGTAGACAGATGAGAGGACGGATGGGTGGTTAAGAGAGTATACAGATGGATGAGTGGATGAAAGGGTGGATTGGTGGTTAAGTGGGTAGACAGATGAGAGGATGGATGGGTGGTTAAGTGGGTAGACAGATGGATGAGATGAGGATGGGTAGTTAAGTGGGTAGACAGGAGGATGGGTGGATGGGAGGTTAAGTGGGTGAGTTTCAAGCAGGTTTCCAGTAGATGAGTAAGTAGATGAATGGAGATGTAGGTGGGTGGGTGTATTCCCAGGCGAGAAGATGAAAATATGATGAGTGAGTGACTAAGTGAGTTGGTGATGCATATCTGGTGGATACGTAGATGGTTAGGGAGGTGAGGGGATGGTTGGATGGGAAAGTGGGTAGATGGATACACAGATGGAAAGGTAAAAAAGACAATGAATGGGCAACTGACATCGCCAATGTCTCCCAAAGCATCTGATTATTAAATTCAGGGACCCGTGGGAATCACAAAAGCATCCTAAAGGAAGAAATACAAAATAACCAAGAGATAACATGAGCTGCCTCTCAGAGAGAGATGTGGGGAGAATGAGCAGGGACCCCGGCCAGTGTCTTCCTTGCCCCTCTTCCTTACAGGTGGGCTGTAAGGCAGCCGTGGTCTTGTTCCAGTATTGTGTCATGGCCAACTTCTTCTGGCTGCTGGTGGAGGGATTCTACCTGTACACCCTGCTCGCCGTCTCCTTCTTCTCCGAGCGGAAGTACTTCTGGGGGTACATACTCATCGGCTGGGGTATGGTACCCGGGAGGGCTGCCAAGCTGGGGGACACAGTGGGCAGGGCTGGGGGAGCTCACCTGGGGGAGGGGCAGACTTAGTGACCTGCTGGGCTGTAGGTCTTGCTGACAGGACTCCCAGTCAAAGGTGGACCCAGGTTCCCAAATGTCTGAGCCCCGGCAGGTACCTGGAGACTGCACCTAGGGGGACATTCATCAGGGTCTGTATGCATCCTCTCATGTCCCCCGTTAACCCCTCCCCCCCACCCCTCCTGGGAACAGACAGCACCAATAGTGGTTAATAAGGTGCATTTGTCAAAATTGCAAGAAGACCCTCTAGGTCAGTGGTTCTCAACCTTCCTAATGCTGAGACCCTGTCATATATAGGTCCTCATGCTGTGGTGACCCCCCCCCCAAAAAAAAGCCATAAATTTATTTTTATTGCTACTTTGTCACTGTAATTTTGCTACTGCTAGGATTCTGGCAACCCCTGGGAAAGGGACGTTCAACCCCAAAGGGGTTGTGACCCACAGGCTGAGAACTGCTGCTCTAGGTGGACTGAACCAAAAATCTACCTAGCCTCAGGTGGTGGTCTGAACCCTGCCTTTTTTCTCTCCCTTCCTGTCTCTGGCATTGTCCCCATCCATCTCTCTCTCTCACCACCGCCCCCCCCCTCCCCCATCCCTGCCTCCTGGGCCCTCCCCTCTGTGTCTCTCTCCTCTGACCCTGACAGGCATCCCCAGCACCTTCATCCTGGTGTGGGCCATCATCCGGATCCACTTTGAGAATTTGGGGTAAGCTCTAGTTTGTCAGGGGCCGTCAACACAACACTTTGTTCCCTGGAGGAGGACTGTGGCCGGAGGGCGGGCGCCCTGGGGAGCAACACACTCTGGGCCCCACTGCTGCTCCCCCGGCTGTGGACAAACCCTCTCTTTCTTCCTCGCCATCCCTGCCCAGGTGCTGGGACTCCACCGACTCCCCCATCTGGTGGATCATAAAGGCGCCCATCCTCACCTCCATCTTGGTAAGGTCTCCTCCTCCCCCTTAGAGATGGGGAAGCCGGAGGCCCGCACGGCAGAGGTAGCTGTCCTCCAGTCAGGGTCCTGGTAGCAAAGTGGACTCTGCACCAGGCTGCTCACCGCCAGGTCAGGGGTCAGAGACCATCAGCCACCCC